>JAPMOQ010000584.1:945888-981612 GCA_026543055.1 Argiope trifasciata | reverse complement strand
ACAGATAAACATCTACGGGAGATGAGCATGCTTTTGTCCTGTGGTTATGTTATCGGCCTTCTAATTCAAAGGTCCCATTTTCTATCCTGAGCCAACATCACTTCCCACAGGTTTAATACATCTGCTTTATTGGCGCAAGAGCCAGAAAAGGCCATATTGCCTCATACATGTGGTAGAAAAAGACTAAAAATTGTATAAAAAATTCAAAAAGACACAATACGATGTAAAAAAAGATGATACAACTAACATTTTCACATGTAGGTAAAACTAACAATTTAAAAAGTTCAATGATAAAACTGTAAAAGAATGATGAATTTGACAAATAAGAATAATAAAGTTTTAGATAAGGTGGTAAATACTAATTGCGTTTAAAATCTTAAAAATGTTTTTGTGTGGATTTCTTCCCAAAAACCTTCACATATCCAGGGATGAGCTGTAAAAGAGAAATTGAAATCAGGATATAGATTAAAATGATGAATCTTTTTGGTAATGAATGGATAGAGATTTTATTTTAGACTCTTGGTCTTTTGTTTTCAGAGGGTCAAATTTAACATTAAAAAACATGTGTGTATAATTATAAATATTGTGTGAAAGAAAAATATGATTGAAAGCTGAATGACGTAATATTAGAAATAAATCAAATATCAAAATTGGTATTAGGAAAAATACTACCAATACCATTTGGGCTCAGAACCACGCATCATTAAGATTTAAAAACTTTTGCTGTTATAACTTATCCATGTTAAACCTAATGTCACAGCCGTTACGTTGGAAAAAATTGCATTTGGAAACGGTGCTGGCATTATCTAACGGTCGAAATTTGTCAAATAATAATTTTTTATGTAAAAATTATTCTTTATTTTTCTTTGTCGAAAAGCATAAAAGAAAATCTCGAATAATAATAATTAAAAAAATTAATTGAAACTTAAATTCTCTAACTACGAAGCAAAAAAGAAAACGGGCATTATCACGTTATAAAAAGTATTAATTTGCATTTGATGAAATGAATATCGCGAAACTTGGCAATATTTTAGAGACTAGTCATATCGCCAATCTATCTGAAATCTCGCCAGCTATTTAAACTATCTCCAATGAGAGGAATTTGCAGATACCAACACTTGATGAAAAATCCTTAAAAGAATATATTAATATTTGGTAACTTATATTTAGATTACATCATGGTAATCTATTTTCTTTAACTCAATTTCTTGAGTATTTTTTGAAAAAAAAATATATGCTAGTGGTGCATGTTATAATAGAGAAGTGCGGTTATAGCAAGCATTCATATCCGTGTAGTCCATTTAGCTCCAGCGCTACCCAATATCTTTCTTGTATTTATTAATGCTTAAGTTTTATATTCTATATCAGATCTTAACTTTTTACAAAGTTTTGAAACTGTTACATGAGATGAATTTGGCGTATTCATTCCAATAAGTATTCTTTTCCTCTGAAAAAGTCTGTTTAAATGAATACTCGAACATTAGTAAAATAAAGAAATCATTTAAATATTTGAACAAAATGATTAAAAAATCTTTTAAGAGAGAAATGTTAACAGGTGAAATGAAAAAAAAAAGGATTTAAAATTTAAAGAAAAGAAAAACAAAAATTTTCAACTGAAAATTCAATTATTTTCCGCTTATGAATTTTCTAACCGGAAATTTATATATTTATCAATTTCATGGAACCTGACTAATTACATTTGAAACTACAAAAGGAATGATCTTTAACTGAACCTCATCTGAATCATATAAATAATTTTTAGTAATAAATTAATACTTTAATACATTATTATTAGTCTATTAATTATTATTATTATGTTAATCCAATAGCTTAACTCATTCTTCCTGTAACGACATTCTGAAATTTTAGATAGCTAGATGTTGATTTCTAGAATGTAATGAAATATGTTTTTATCTTTACTTTCAGAATCATTGAAATTTTGTCAAAGAAGTGTTGACACATACTACCGGTTTTACACTGATGAAAAAAAAACCAACACTAGGAAGGAGCTGTGCTAGATAAACGAAATTTGGGGGGCGTGTTTATACATCTGAAACATGACGTCGATTCAAATTTCGAGCTACGCGCGTAAGTATGGCGCTAGAATGCACTATGAACATGCAAATGAGATTTCCTTTAAATAAGCACTATAAGGTTCATGATCGTTATTTACAGTTGAGATTTGACGTAGTGGGTTAATGTTAGTCAAGGATGCCTCTGAGAAGACGAAGAAACCATTATCAACAGCTCACTGAGTTTGAACGAGGTGGTGTTGTAGGGCTACGAGAAGGTGGGTTTTCTTTCTGCGATATTGCTGAAAGACTTGGCAGGAATGTATCCACTGTGCATGAATATTGGCGGCAGTGGTCAAGGAAAGGTACTTCCGCAAGAAACCAGGTTCCGGGTGGTTACGTGGTACTACTGAGAGGGAAGACCGCCGTATTCGGCGTATGGCTGTGGCTAATCGTACTGCGTCTGCAGCTCAAATTCGAGCAGCAGTTGGCACCACAGTGACACAATGAACTGTTACAAATCGGTTACTTCAAGGACAGCTCCGACCCAGACGCCCTGTACAGTGCATTCCACTGACTCCAAACCACTGCAAATTGCAATGTGAATGGTGTCAAGCTAGAGCTCATTGGAAGACGAAGTGGAGATCTGTTGTGTTTTCTGATGAAAGCCGGTTCCGCCTTGGTCGCAGTGATAGCCGTTTGTTGGTCAGAAGGAGGCCAGGTGAACGCCTGCTAGTGATCTGTCTGAGGCCTAGACACACAGGGCATACTCCTGGAGTTATGGTTTGGGGAGCAATTTCGTATGACAGCAGGAGCACTCTCGTGGTTATCCTGCGCAACCTGACGGCAAATTTGTACGTCAGTCTAGTGATACAAACTGTTGTGCTGCCATTCATGAACAGCATTCAAGGGGGTGTTTTCCAACAGGATAAAGTTCGCCCTCATACCACTAGTGTAACCCAATATGCTCTACAGAGTGTCGACATGTTGCCTTGGCCTGCTAGATCACTAGATCTTTCTCCAATCGAGCACGTATGGGACATCATTGGACGACAACTCCAGCGTCATCCACAACCAGCATTAACCGTCCCTGCATTGACAGCCCAAGTGCAATAGGCATAGAACTCCATCCCACAAACTGATATCCGACACCAGTACGACACAATGCATGCTTGCCTACAAAATTATGGTGGTTACACCGGTGACTAATATACCAACATTTCACATTTGAAATGGCTCTTCTCACCAATGGCTCTAATTGTGATCTTGAAACTTTAATCAATTAAATATGTTACCTAGACAAATGCATTCCTAAAATTTCATTACTGTACAATTATTTTTTCTTGGTGTTGGGATTTTTTTTTCCTTCAGTGTATTATGAAAAAATTTCTGAAAGTATTGCATGGAATTTTATAGTTCAGTTTCTTTATGAATGCTCAACAATGGGGCTGTTTGCACTCACGTGATTTGTATACAAGCAAGTTAGCATGTTTCATACGCACACTACATTCTTTGATAAGGAGTATTACATCGTATTAAATGCATGTTCTACTTCCTACAAAGCTTTCTTAGTTTCCTGGCATGCTTCTCTATTTTTCTACCATAGGCCATAGAATAATGTCTTTTTAAAAAAAAATTTTGTTGAATAAATTTAGAAAAAAAGTTAATAATACCTTTGCTGATTTTGCTGGCAAGCTCACAGTGTCACGAAAATTCTTTTGAAATTCTTTATTTATCACGCTTTGATCAGCCTAAAATAAAGTCCAATATAATTCATAGCATTTTCAATTGATAAAAATAAAAAATTTTAATTTATAAAATGGAATAAAATAATTATAAATAAATGAAGTGAAAAATTGTTTTTCATAAACCTCAGTACCTGAGTGTAAAAGCGTTCATTACAACACCAAAATAAATGCTAAAACCCTACATGTTTTAGAGTCTATTTAGTATTTTAAATAATTCTTGTCTTTTAAAGCGTTAAAAGGTTAAAGCAAAAAAATTAAAGCAGTTTTCTATTAAAGTAAAAAAAACGTGATATCAGAAGACGGAAAAATATTTTGGACATGGAAAATTTACTTAAAGATTCTTTATTTAAAATCTAAAATTCAACATTAATTCTTGTTACAAAGGAAATCAATCGCCACGCCTCTCAGTGCAAAGTCAAGAAATAAATAGATGTTATTTAAATGCGTTTCTTACTTATAAAATTGAACTTTTAAGATAATTGCAAATAAATAATAATAATCTATACTTATAATAAAGCTCAATGTGTGTGTGTGTTGGCGCTCTACAGACCAGACCGTTGGACCTACAGCTACCAAATTTGGTACATGTATACCTTGAAGGTTGGGAATGTGCACCTTGGAGCCCTTTTTCGAATTTTTAATTAGAATTTGAATTAATTAAAATTTAAGCGAAATTTTGACGATATTTCGCTATAACTTCCGAAAATATTATCGTACAAACATGATTTTTACATCAATTTAAAGATTAAAAAATTAGCTTTCTAATGGTATCTTTGTTTTAATGTATAACTTAAGCTTCTATTTTTAACGAATTTTTAAAGAAATATTTTAACCATGTTTTCAACAATACATTTCGGACAAAACAATAAAATTTAATCTACAAGAGCACGTCAAGGGGGAAAAATTAGGTTTTATCAGCGTGTTGCCATCCTATTGACGGAAGTTCAAACTAAAAAAAACAACTATCATTACAAATTAAATCTAAAGAAAGGCAACTTTTAGCACGTGACTGGATAAAATAAAAGAAATATAATATGTGACATTTTCTAAAATAAATAATGAACGATCAAAGGGTTGGTTGGTTGGTTGGTTTGTTTTTATGGCGCAAGGACCAGATATGATCATACTGCGCCAAACATTTGTTAAACATGGCGTTCGTATTAAAAGTTTAAGGCATTTAAAGGGAAAAAAAAATTAAATCTGATGTAAAATTTTAATATCTTTTAAAAAAGCAAAGATATTTGAATGAGGGTTATCTCCTAAAATGTCATTTAAGTTAAGAACAGTCGTTCCAAAATGAACTTGTCGTTGTGTACTAAAATCTCGGCATTCACACAGAATATGTCTGACTGTTAAAACAGAATTGCATTTATTACAAAGTGGTGCATGATCAGAGTGCAAAAGATGTTTTTGAGTCAAATAAGTGTGGCCTATTCGAAGTCTCGTAATAATAACATCTTTCTTTCTAGTCACAATTTTATTTTTGAAGCCTTTGACAGATGGCTGTATCTGAAACAGTTTATTCGTATACAGATTTTCCCATGTAGATTGCCAGAATTTATTTTGAATTATTTTTATTACTTGTAAGGCATCGGATAAGGGAACAAAATTTTCTTTTAGCAGAGTTGGGCTTTTTGCTGCCTTGTCAGCTTTTTCGTTTCCTAAGATTCCGACATGGCCAGGAATCCAACAGAACTTAATTGTAAAATTATTTTTTAGTGATCTATATATGTGAAAAATATTTTGTACTAAGGGATGGCTTTCCGATGACACATTTTTAAAAGCTGCAATACTACTTTTAGAGTCAGTATATACAATAAATTTTGAGGGGGTTAACGTTGCAATCTTTTGAAGGCTTAGATATATTGCATAAAGTTCGGATGTGAAGACAGAACAGAAAGGATGAAGTCTTTCTGATATGATTACATTACGAAAAACTGCTGCTGAACCGACATGATTGCCATATCGTGAACCATCTGTATAAACAGCTTGAAAGGAATGATACTGTTGTCTGTGTTCATAAAAAAATTTCTGAAACATCACGTCTGATGTTGATGGTTTCAGAAAGTGTATAAAATCATCGACAAAATCAAAAGATAATTCCTGCCAGGGAGGTGGACCGTTAATATTTACAGCAACCGGGAAGTCTTCAATTTTGAATGATCGCAAAATCTCTCCAACACGGAATCCAAAAGTTGGAGTAAAAGACAATTTCCTAGAGAACAACGAGCCGTATATAGGATTGAGAACTCTGTTGCACAGTGGATGGTATTCAACACTTTTAATTTTATAAAAGTAGGATAAACAAAGTCGTTTCCGCCTAAGTTCCAAAGAGGGCTCACCACTTATAACTTGTAAACTCTGAATTGGTGATGTTCTAAAAGCTCCTGTAGCTATACGAAGTCCTTGATTATGCACTGCATCCAATGATTTCAAGGTAGATTTGGCAGCTGAACCATAAATTGGTGCTCCATAATCAAGCTTCGAGCGTATCAGCGATCTGTAGATCTTAAGCAAAGAAGTTCTATCTGATCCCCAAGAGGTATTTGATAGGACTTTTATAATATTTAGCTTTTGAAAGCATTTTCTTTTCAAATTTTGAATATGCGAACGAAATGTTAGTTTATTATCTAATATGACACCCAAAAACTTTTTCTCACTAACGGTGGGAATAACCGATCCATTAAGTCGAAGCTCTGGATCTGTATGAAGCCCACGTCGCTTGCAGAAGTGAACGCTAACTGTTTTCTGATTAGAAAAAACAAATCCATTTTTCGAAGCCCAGTGTGACATACTGTTTATGGAGGTTTGTAATTGTTTTTGAATGAAATCCAAACTTTCACTAGCACAATGTATTTGGATGTCATCGACATAAAGTGAAGTATGTACAAAAGGTGCTACATGCGAAACAATCCCATTTATTTTTATGATAAACAATAAGACACTTAGTACACTACCTTGAGTAACGCCTTCATGCTGAATGAAAGGATCTGATAAAACATCTCCAACACGAATTTGAAAAGTTCTTGTACTCAAAAAGTTTTGTACAAAAATTGGTAGATTCCCTCTTAAATTCATGTTAAATAAATCTTTCAAAATGCCATAACGCCAGGTTCGATCGTAAGCTTTATCCATATCAAAGAAAATGGATACAAGATGTTTTTTGCTTACAAAAGTCTCTCTGATAGCAGTCTCCAGTTTTAGTAAATTATCTAGTGTACTTCTCTTTTTGCGAAAGCCGCTTTGGAAAGGGGAAATCCAGTTTTTCTCTTCTAACACATACATCAATCTGTGGCTAACCATACGCTCCATTAGTTTACTGAGGCAACTAGTAAGAGCTATCGGTCTGTAGTTAGCGGGATCTTGCCGATCTTTCCCAGGTTTGAGAATAGGAATTATTATTGCTTTTTGCCAGCAGGTTGGAAAAAACCTTTCTATCCAAATTCTGTTAAATAAAGTTAAAAGTATCCGCAATGACGAATCACTTAGATGTTTCAGCATATCATAATGTATTCTATCAGGTCCCGGTGATGTAGAGTGGGATTTTTTTAATGCATTTTCCAATTCATGAAATTTAAAAGTATTATTATATTTCTCTCCATCGGAAGATAAAAAATCCAATTTTTTCTTCTCTGCCTGTTTTTTAAAAGCAGTAAAATCTTCTGGATAAAATTCTTCACTCGATATGTTAAAAAGAGTCTGTCCAATTAGATTAGCAATTTCTTTTGCATTAGATATTACTCTTCCATTCAGTTTTAAAAAGGATATTTTATCTGAATTTGAGTAACAGCCAAAAATCTTTTTTATTTTATCCCACATGATTTTAGAAGGTATTTGTCCTTGAATGGAATTGACATACGAATGAAAGGATTGCTCCTGACTAATGCGTCGGATTCTACGAAATTCAGACTTTGCTTTTTTAAATTTAATGAGATTTTGGGTGGTAGGGTATCTCCTGAAGGTATTCCATGCTTTGTCTTGCGCTCTTTTACAGTTTGCAAACTTGTCATTCCACCACGGTTTGCATAGCTTAGGTATTTTCCCCGATGTTTTAGGAATACTGAGATCTGCTGCTGCAATTATATGCTCGGTTACTTGTTTGACTGCCAAATCAATAGAAGCATCATTAATCATATCTGGTGTTAGTTGACATAGTGAGTTAAACAGTGGCCAGTTTGCTTTATTAATATTATATCTCACGGGTCTTTTCGGAAATAAAAAATCATTGTGAATGTACGTCAATACAATAGGGAAGTGATCGCTATTGTATAAGTTTGAATCCACGGAGAATTTCCAGTAAGGAGCAAGGGGAGGAGAACAAAGTGCAAGATCAATCGTGTGGAATGTTTTGCTAGCTTGGTGAAAATAAGTGGGAGCGTTTTCATTAAGTATACAGAGACAATGATCCTCAATCAGTTTTTCTATTTGCCGTCCTCTAGTGTTAATATCAGCATTATTCCAAATAGGATTATGACCGTTAAAATCACCAAGGAGAAAAAAAGGTTCTGGCAACTGTTCTATTAATTGATCCAAATGTCGTTGTTCAATATGTTCATTTGGAGGCAAATATAAATAGCAAACTGTTGTTAATACTTTCAACTGAATTTGTACAGCAGTTGCCTGCAAATATGAATTTAAAATAACTTCACTACTTGGCAAGTGACGTGTAGTTAAAGATGCAACTCCTCCAGATGCTCTAAAATTTTGTTCATTATCTTTTCTTTGAAGGACATAGTTTTTAACATTGGGAGATACACGTGGTGTCAAATATGTTTCCTGAATCCCCAAGCAAACCGGTTGATATTTGTTAATAATAGATTTGATATCTTCTTTATGAGCTTGAAAACCATGGCAATTCCAGGAGACAATATTAATATTTGTCATTTCGGTTTTCTAAAGAATTTAGATTTGAAAATTTGTGGCTTTCCTTTGCCTACTCTAGCTTCATCGCTCAGATCCATTTCGCTAAGAGATTCGTCAGATGGGTGTATTTCCAATTCAACATCTTTACTATTTAGGTTTTTCTTTTCTTTCAGTTCATTTGGGTTTTGAATGGGAAGACCCCTTTTTTTCTTTTTATTTTGTGGAACTGTTTTTAAAGATTTTTGGTTTTTTGTAATGTTTTTTTGTTTAGTTATAAAAGACTTGTTCAAATTCACTATTTCAAGCCAATCTTTCAGTTTGATGGTAATGTATTCCTCGTTTGATGTAGAAGGAAACTGTTTCGTGATTTTTTGTGATGGACTACTATTTTCTTGAATTTGTATGGGTTCAGTTTGCATGCTAGAACAAGTTGTTCTTTTTAATGCTGTACTGTATGGAAGATTTTCCTTTGGAGTTCGGTTTTCAACTATTTGCCTAGCTTCTGCAAATGAGATGTTTCTAGAAATTTTAATTGTCTGGATTTCCTTTTCGATCTTCCACTTGGGACATGATTTAGAATAAGCTGGATGACTACCGTTGCAATTAACACATTTTTCGGGTTTTTTGCAAGGAGTGTCATTATGGCCAATTTCAGAACATTGTGGACAGCGAGAGGAAGAAGCGCGGCAACTAGTTTTTGTATGTCCAAACTTCTGGCAGTTAAAACAACGCACCGGGTTGGGCACAAAAGGACGTACATCGCAACTTATAAATCCAGCTGTTATCTTTCTGGGAAGCACATGAGAGGCAAATGTTAAAATAACATGCTTGGTTGGAATTATATTACCATCTCTTTTCAATGTTATACGACGCGCATTTGTTACTCTAAATGACTGTAGTTCAGAAACAAATTCTTCATCACTCACCATAATAAGATCCATACTAGATATAACACCTCTGGTATAATTCAGAGTTTTATGACAGGAGACTTCTATTGAGGCATCCCCGAAATTCTTGATTGCAAGTAGTTGCTCTGACTGTTTCGACGTCGCAGACTCTATTAATAAATCTCCGGATCGAAGTTTCTTTACGGATGTAACGTTCCCAGCAGTACTTTGAATATATTTTTGTATCAAAAAAGGAGACATGTTTTTAAGTTTATCGTCTTTACCGTGTATCACTAAAAATTTCGGAACAAATTTCGTAAGCTCAGTTTGTGCAATGTTAATTGACTTATCGGAATCGGTTTGAGAAAAAAGACCCATGCAAAAAAGACAAAAATTCAGGCCCGACGGCACCACCCACCACGGAGCCCCACAAGGGATGGCAGCCACCGGCTCTGACTATCCTCAGCCTCGGCACTTGCCATAATGCTAGCCGGAACCTATACGCTGAGAGTTACCCCCCGGGGACAGTGACCACCCTTAACGCCAAGCCCAAGGAGTAACCCCTTCGCTTGATCCCCTTCAGCAGCACAGTCAAATGTCTGGGATACCAGCCGATTGATACATCAGGGACCGAAATGTACCACCCGTCTGATGGGTCGCCACGCACGGCAAACACGTGGGGTTTTTAACTGTCCATGAGAAGCAAGAAGCACACAGAGCGGCTACAGCTTCTCATGGAGAGCTCCCTCGCTTACCGTCGAGGGATGGAAAATGAAGAGAGAGAAAAGGGAGGAGAGAGCGGGGAGAGTAAGAAGAGAAAAAAAAAATAGGGGGGAAGGGGAAAAAAAAGAATGAAAGAATGAAAGATCCCTGGGTACCTCGGGATTGGGACACCCGTACCCACCTAAAGGAGGTGGGCCCCTGAGGGTAAAATAAATAATGAACGATCAAAGGGAAAAAATAGCTTTTATTAACCTGTTGAAATCATACTGACAGAATTTCAAATTAAAAAATAAATTAACTATGACTGCAAATTAAATAAAAAAATGTAACATTCACTAAGTGATTGGATGAAATTAAATAAATATTAAATGTTATGTTTTCTAAAAAAGAAATACAAGACAAAGGTTTCTATGATCGTTTGCAACATCTATATCATTAATTTAGTAAATCAGTGTTACGTGACTTTTGAAGTTTAAGTATATCTGGCAGAGAAATTATAAAGAGAGCAAGGCACATAAGTATTTAATTGAAAATCTTAGACCCCATGACTATTGGCGAACCAGCTGGTCGCCAAAGGCGTCTAGTATTTAATAAAATAATAATAGAGGTGAGAGCAATAAATGCAGTAAGACTTAAGAGAACGATACTAATCCGACGCCAAATTCTGAATAAATTTGTCCGCCATTCTGATGACTGTTTGTGAACGATTTTTAAATTCAATCTAACACCAAATTCAGAGACAAATGCTTCACAAAATATATATCAATGTTAGAAGAGAAAAAAAAACACGTTATAAAAGCATTATCGAAGGAATAATATTTCTTTGAATTAGATTACGATGCAAAAACTGTTGCAATACATTGATTGAATACATTTGAAACAGTGATTACAATTAAACACATTACAACATGAAAGTAAAATCTGAAAGTGAAATTGATAAAACTGCAGAGCCACTTTTTAGTATGTGTCTGAACACATTTTAGCCGAACGGTGGTACTTTTGAAATTTTAACATAACAAAGAGGCATATTATGGGCAAGAAGAGAAATCTGTTCACCCTGTGTTCTAAATACAAAATGTCATATATTTCTCCCTTTAGGAATTTTGCTTTGAAATTTTTGTTAGGGACTTCTTTGACACGAGTAAATTTATTAAAAGGAATCTTAGATATACTTAAAAAAATGTTGTAAGCATTAGATAGTTTTCTCTTCACTCAGAGGTTCAGAAAAGGCTACAGCTTTCTAGTGCTCATGTGAAAAATAGTTAAATTAAAAGAGGGTATTAGGATCCGGAAATAAGAAAAAATTTTAAAAGGAAATTAATACAGACAAATTTAAAATAAAAATTAGGAAAATTAATCAAGATTTAAAATATAATTACTCAATCACACACATACACACAAATATGGAGAGAAAAGGGATATTTTAATGATAAGCAAGATTTTATTTCTTAATTCTATAATTTTCGAAATATTTTACTACTATCTAATATAAATACTTTAACTATGAAAGACAATTCTCGTTTATTCTATGAAATCTAAATAGAATAAACAATAATTTTCTATATTTAATGTTTGCAGCTTGAAGGAAATGTCAATTCTGATTTACACTCATGTCCATAAGTTATGGATAATTCAGATTCAGTTGGAACTCTAAGTCTATAATGCATACATGTACCTTAAAATGACTACACACATCTTCAAAAAGCATATGCAAAGTGCAGGAAGTCACAATATGACATCGATAGTACGTCACAATGACGTGAGTGTAAGAGAATAGTGTATAAAGAATACAGACAAAGAAGTAAATGGTTTCGCAAGCGCTTTATAAGCCTTTCAGTGCAAAAACAGCAAAGGATGCATTTGGATGATTCTTTACTTGGTAGGATTATCGGCCTTCTGGAATGTGGAAGTACCCAACTGGAAATATCCAAGTAATTTGTAATTTCCCTGAGTATCATCGCCAGGCTTTAACAATGATTCCAAGATGATAGTAATCTGAGTAGACGTTACAGCACAAGTCTCTTACAGGATACAATGGCAAATGAGGACCGGTATTTCATAGTTATTGCCAAAAGAAACAGACGGAGCATAGCATCAGACTTGTCTTGTTAACTCTCTTCAACCACTGGTAGGACGGTTTCACGGCAGACCTTGTACAGATGCTTAGATAAGATTGTCTATATGCTCGTAGGCCTCTCAGACGTGTTCCACTGGCTGCAACTCCCTAGCCTGCTGTTAACCAAGAGAACACGCATTGTGAACAAAGCAACAATGGGCATATGTGATGTTTTTCGAAGAGTCCAAGTTTAGCTTGTAGTCTGATTCTCGTCTTTGGTTTCATATGGAGCGCACCAGAAGTCCGTTATCACTAAGAGAGCGTCATTGAACGACACCATTAAACACCTAATTATAGGAATCGTTCCGGCTTACAAAATTGACCTGCATGTTCAAATTAGAAACAAGGCAGACCAAAACTATCGGGAAGTCATTCTGGAAGAACATTTGTTTTGGTGCTCTATGGACGAACCATGTTTATGGATGACAATGCCTGCTCTCACTGTGCAAACATTGTTAACGAATGCTTTCGGAGATCGAAGGATAACATCCGTATGGACTGACCAACATTCTCACTGGACTTGAATCCAATAGAGGGTGTGTGTGACATGCTTGGAAGACGTGTTTCAGCCCTTCAACCACCTCCTATATGTCTACCACAACTTTGGAGAAAATTGCTTGATGAGTGGAGTAATATTCCCCAAGATCAGATAAATAATTTAATATTCAGCATGCCTAGGCGTTGTGCGAACTGTAATGCATCGTCTGGGAGACATACCATGTATTAACTCTCATACCAACCATGCTGGTATTTTTTTTTAAATTAAACTTGATAATTCTTTTTTAACTAAATTCATTTCATGTCCTTGTATAACAATCTAAATGATCTGTTCTTTGTTGAAGGGCTACTATGACGAAAACGAGTAACAAAATTTTGAAATTAAATCATTCATGCTCACTCATGACCATAAACAAAGAATAATTCAATTTCAGAAAAAGAAAGAGTCAAAAGCAAATAAAAGAGACTTATTTGTAAAGCCTATTTTCTAAACAAAATATAAAGAGCAAAAAAACTCCCTATGGGGACCTGTCTGACCAACAACAAAAAAACGCTACTTACAAAAATCCTAGTTTTTGTAAGTGGGGTGTTTTGTTGTAATTTGTTCCAGGGAGCAAAAAATTGCAATTTTTATTATAAAACAATAGCATAGTTTGTTGCTCCTTACATTTTGTTTAGTAAATAAGCTTTACAAATAAGCCACTTTTGGAGGGATTTTTACTCCTTCTTTTCTTGAACTCGCATTATTCTTCATTTATGGACATAATTATATATGAACGATAAAATTTCAAAATTCTAATACTCGTTTCTGTCATAATAGCTTATCAACAAAGAGCAGATCATTTAGATCATTATACAAGAACATGAAATGAATTTGTTTAAAAAAGAATTATTAAGTTTCAATTTTTTGCAAAAATTTAAAGAAAATTGCATATTTTAATGATTACATGTTTTTACCTTTTGACATCTTTCCAAGCGAACTTCCAATTCATGGACTTCCAACTTCAATCTCTTTATTTCAAGATCGTTTTTCTTTATAATCGAATGGCTCTCTTCGACATCCGCTTTCTTTTCCGTTCCTGGGTAAGACAGTTTAGGAGGTAAGGGTGGTACAAAAGAAATATGTGCACAGGACTTTCTTTGTACATTTACTTACTCTACATTTACTGAAATGAAAAGATGTTTTGTCCTGTAATTTTTATCTCTTGTGCCGTGTTTATGAGCGAAACTGGTGGTAAGCCACGAGTGGCAAGTATTAAAAAACAGTAGTTTTACTATCACGGGTCGATTTTAGATTTATCTCAATTCGTCTAAAGCTGTAATGCACATGTAATACAATTATCTTCCAAAGTACATTAAATACATGACACAAAGAATTTGTAGAAATGCCTTGACAAGAATGAGAAAATACGTATCAATGAGTATGATTAAAAATAATAATGTAAATAAAATGAAACCATAAACCAATCTATAATAATAAAAAGAAATCAAAACAGAATTTAACGAGCTTTCGAGGTCGTTATAATGAGAAAATTTAGTCCAGTTTAGTTATATCAATGTCCCGTTTTAGAGCAATACTAGGGCTGTTTTGGGATGGACCTCGTCATTTCGGATCAAGGTCAGATGACGAGGCTGACACCTGAGCTGACACACCCTCTCGAAACTTCCTCATCACACCAGCGGGAGGATGTTTGGCCCCTACAGATTTAACGTGCACCAGACCCGCTTACACTGCGGTTCTTCGGTGGAATCGGGCCTCGAACCTGAAACTTTCCGGTTCCGAGACCTTACCACCAGGCCACCGCGACCTCTATAATCAGAAGGAAGCAATCTGACTTGTCCCAATCGAAGACGAAAACTATACTGCTGGCCACTTATGTAACGGTAGGGTTGACTGGAATTGTGCCAATGTGGAGGTTGAATTCCACCAAGGATCAAATTCGTGACCTTCCGATTTCTAGCCGTGAGATATATCCCTATACAAACTGATGTTTAGTGGCTTTAACTGATTTATTAATATATAACTACAATACTCCCCTACAAGCGAGTCTGCAAAGAGAGGATCGATTTTATAACCCCAAGCGTTTGAATTCCGCCAAAGATCAAACTCGCGAGATTCCGATTTGTAGCCTCGTAACATATTCCTTTTACAAAGTAATCACCAATGTTTAGTGGCTGTTATTGGCTTATTAATATATAACCACACTTATATCAAAACACTATATTTTCCATAATCTTCGTCAGTCGTCGATGGTGATAAGGCTGTTCAACCAGTCGTCATCTGAACGGTGTTTTCTGTTTGTGAATTTGTGCTTTTTATTCAAGCAATATCACTCACTGTTGATTGAGACTGCCTTAACTATTATTGACTGATAATATATATTTAAAAATCATAAAAGATTATTTAGCAGATCACAAAAGGAAGTACCCTAGCACATGCAGTCTTGTAGTGACTTAAAATAGACATTTGGCTGCCAACCTATCGATACAATTGGACATCAAGAGACAGACAGAAAGACCTCCAAATTAGACTCGGCACTTAAAGTGTTAACAAAAATTTGGAGAAAATTACATGGACGATCAGAATAGAAAATATAGTTTCGTTAAGCGTGTAATGAAGATGCATTGCTGTTCAAATTGATTGGAAAGAAACTCAATTTTTTATAATCTTTATTTCTCGGGAATTTTTTGATTCAAACCAGTTTTAATTGCATTTTTTTACAGAGTTGCTCTTTTCTACTCTAACCTTGTTTGATCTTGTAATCATCTCATGTACAGCATTTTACCATCAATCACATTTCAAATACAGTAAGAAGAGGTCGATTGAGTTAATTGTCTTGTTCTAATACAAGTTTTAAAAATGCAGAATTGGTACCTTCAATCAGCATACTGATTGTAAGGAATATTGTTGCTAGTTTAGTTTAATTAGATTTACCTCCCGTTTTGAAGCAACACTTGGGCTATATTGGAACGGAACTCCCCATTTTGAACCGCGGTTAGATGAAGAGGACAACACCTCAGCGGGCAACCCCCTCTCCAAACTTCTACACCATACCAGTGGGATTATGTTTGACCCCAACGGATTTAATGAGCACCGGGATATTGCTGCGGCAGTTGGAGTTGGAAACTCCAGTCTTTCCTGGACATCATCAATTTATTCTTGGGACAGTTTTTACAAAACAAAAGAGGGATATATAAACATGGATGTAAATACAATAAAGCACAAATTTCTAGTACAAACACACAAATTTCTTGTACAAACACACAAATTTCTTGTACAAACACACAAATTTCTTGTACAAACACGAAAATTTCTAGTACAAACACACAAATTTCTTGTACAAACACGAAAATTTCTAGTACAAATACACAAATTTCTAGTACGAAATAGTAATATGTATCCTCGGAAAACATTAATTAGAATTATCAATTAGTGGTGTGAGCTTTGATTCATCCACAATAAGACGAAAGCTTATTTGAAGAAGGTAGGTTAACAAGAACACCATACAAAAAACAGTTGTTAACACCTGTAATGAAGAAAAAACACGTATTTTGCCAGGAAATATCAATACTGGACTGATAAAGACTGGAATAAGGTTGAATTTGATGATAAAACATTTTATGTGCAAATTGATTCAATCCACATTTGTCAGACGAAGTGCTGGAGAACCATTAGAGAGCAACATCTTAATCAAAGAGAAGCTAAGAAAAAAAAGAAAGAAAAGTTAAGAAATGAAAAGACGATGCTTAGTGGTTATTTTACAACTTGAGGAGTTGGCAGCCTAGTGCCAGTTGCAGGGATGGTGAACTCTAAAAAATACAATTCAATAGAAGAAGAAAAATTTATGCATCTAATGCAAATGCTTGCTGATGGTGTCTTTCAACAAAATCTTGCTCCATACCGTAATTCCAAGTTGGCAAAAAAAATATTAAGAAAAGATATTAACAGTTTCGTATTGACCTGATAACTCTAGAGCTGTAAGTCTCATTAAAAGTTTCTGGAGCATTGTAAAGAAACATGCGAATAAAATAGACTACTACAATTAGAGAAATATGATTGAAAATGTCATAAAAATTTGGTTTCATGTTGATGACATCGAAAACATATGTTATAAATAAATGGAATCCATGCTAAAACGTGTTCAGTATCTCATTAAAGCTAGAGAAGGATATATTCACTCCTGGATTGCTATACCATATATGTAACTGAGCCTACAATAATTAAACATAGGTGAAATTTTTTGTTTGTCCCAATTAATTTTCACAGTACTGTATGTGATGCTGTATTTTAAATTAGTTTATTAACTCTTAAAATAGATCCTTTAAAACAATGAAAAAAATTCCTTTTTCAGTAACGCTGTGAAATTAGTGCATTAATTCAGCGCATAATTACTTTAATACTGAAAGTACCTGTTAATCGCAATTTATTTTCTAAGTGCTGAATATTGCTTTGCAATTCTAGTAGCTTTGCTTCTGACTCTTCATTTACCGCGGCCTCTTCTGGTTCCTTCTGATCAAACATAATATCCTCTAAGTATCCAACTTTGAGCTTTAACCTGCGAAAGATAATTGGTAAAATCCTATTTTAGCCCACCTCTGGCGGCTTTTTCAAAATCTCGCCAATCTTTCAAAATCTTGCCAAATTGAAAGTATTTGATTAGTTTGTGGGTATTAGACTTTGCAGCGATTGGACGTACAAAATAAGCGCTCCGTAGGGTTACCGCATTTCTCTTCAGAAGTTGTCAGGGTTGCAATTTTAGAATCATTATCGCTGATTATTTGGCGAGATTTTGAAAAAGTCGCAAAAGGTGGGCTAAAATAAGATTGACCCAGATAATTAAATATTATATCCCTTTTGATGGTTTTTTGCACGATGGCAAGAACATCTCAATGAAAGACAGAAGGAATCAAAATCAATCAAGGCAAAAATGAAGGTGTATGTTTCCTCTTAAGAAATAAAAATGGTACTTTTCCATTTTACTGGAGCAAGCGAAAAGTAGCCAATAATGATGCAACCGCCAAGCGGAGTATCGCCGCAGGTAACCTTTTGCCGCAACAATTTTTAAAGAAAGTCACCTGAGCCAAAATGGCTACTGTGTGCTGTCGCCAAAAAGTCTGCTTGGCGAGATTTGCGTCGGTATAATAGAAAAGTACCATAAAAATAAATAAAACCCAAAAAGAAATTTCTTCATAGAATATTAAAAAGATGTTTTATCTAATAAAAGAATAAAAGCATAAAGTATTATTATCTCTGTAATAAATTTAAATTTTTAATGAATGCTGAAAAAAAATACTGTGGTCTATACTCGCTATATTCACTGGGGTTTTATGTTAATCAATTCTAACATTATTAATTTGAAAATATCGCAATTTTTTTCATTTATATCTTTCATAAAAGGCTTCTAATTTTAATGTATTTATAAAAACCTTTCTTGTTTTATTTTCTTTTTTTAACATATTTTTACACTCTTTTGTATGAATATTGCGTTACCTGATTTGAAATTTTTTTCACTAATTCCTAATTTAAATTAATTTATTAATTGATAGTTACGTTCTGAAAATGTTACAGAATATTTTGCCCTCGAGCGCACACAAGAATTCATATATTCAAATTTTTGGCATAACAGGAAGGGAATTTAAAAAATGATATAAAATTTTTATCCTTTAAATGTGAGACAAATTAAATGAAACTGAGGAATAAAATAACTTTAAAGCAAATATTTATGCTACTGAAAATAATACGTTTTAATATTTGCTCTAATGTAAGCCGCAAATAGCTCTGACTAAAGAATAAGTATGAATGCTGAATTATTCTTATATGAAATATAATCTTTTATTTAGAGATTTTTTTAAAATTATGAACACGATATGACAAGCTCTGGATCTGCATTTTTTAACTTTCAAACAAAATCTTCAAATTTAACTAATTACCTGATTGCTAAAACCACTATTCCTATAAGTTGATGCTACTATTAATGTTATCTATGTTTCCTCATATATTTATTTCATTTCTGTAGCATTTTGTAATACCCTCTGGATTCAGATCGGTTAATCTGTGCTTTGGGTCCCCTGTTTGGCGCATTTTCAAAAAGTTGCCAGCTGGCGCGTTATTACATAATGTTATTTACACAGTGTTATTTACACAGTGTTATTTACACAGTGTTATTTACACAGAGTTAGTTACATTCAACTCCGCAAGACAACACGCAAAAACGCGCCAGTTGGCGACTTTTTGAAAATGCGCCAAGAAGGAGACCCAAAGCACATTTTCACCTTCAGATCTTTTCGCAAGATGAAAAAATATATTATGGTATCTCGTACACCAAAGTCAAATTTGTCCAAAGAAATATCACAATGAGGTTAGCTTACAGTTGAAGATGCCCCTTGATTCTCCCTAAGTTGTGATCGCCAATTGCACGGCTGTGAATGAGCCGAAATTTCATTATGTTTTGGCCGCCATTCCTGTTTACACGATGTTCCGCTCGAACAGTCATGACGCCAAACAGAAATCGCCAATTTGGAGATTTCAGTCGTCACATTACATAGCATATGAATCGCCGGCGATTTGATATTTAACGAACTAAAGATTTGTGTCCTCAAAGACTGATTTTTGAGTATATTTTTATAACTTGGCTAAATATTTTACTGGCTCTTTTTGCTCGCTATTAAAACCGTATTGTATTTTCATAGCTATATAACCTTTATAATTTCTTGATATTTAAAAAATACAGCGTTTTGAAATTTTCTTTGAAAATTCCACTGTATTTCATGATAAAGATCTGCATTAAATAATAGTATTTAAAAATTATGACGAAGTTTTTAATTACAATTTTTATTCTTTGAAACTTTACTTGGCATCTCTTTGGCAACTTCTTATCTCTAAAATTTCTCAGTTCAGCGTTTTGCATTTTTTCATCGACAAAAAAAACTTCGTCCCTCTCTCACTTCTTAACACAGACAATCAAGATATTTTGAAAGTAACTTACAATGGCACTGTCGATGCTTAAATGGTAAAGACTTGTCAGCAAATTCGGAGTATTTTTAAAAATCCTTAAAATTTTAACTCGCCTACCATATTTAAAGATACTTCAAATATAACGACAACACTGTTCGCTTAAATCCTGTCTGAATGCTTTAATGTTATTATTAATTAATATTTCAATTATTATTCACAAATAAGAAACATTAAAACAACGAAACCCTAATACTGATTCGAAGAAACACTAGTGTTATTTCGATTTATAAAGCAGTAGCTTTATTCTTTCAAATTAATATCTTTATAGTAAAGGATTAAAAACCACACTTAAATTATATGTTAGTTAACTCTAATTAACAAAAAGAGCGATATGTTTATGATGAAAAAAGCAATACTTACAGAAGCAGATATTTTGAAGCAAACGTCGTATGAAACTATAAAACTATAATTTTGAAACTTTCAGCGGTTCACAGTGAGATGGATTAAAATATAAATATATAATTATATCGCATTTTCATTTATTATTATTCATGTAGTGGAAGTTTTATAAGCCAGATAATATCCCCAAGATTGAAT
Organism: Argiope trifasciata; assembly: GCA_026543055.1. Classification (NCBI taxonomy): domain Eukaryota; kingdom Metazoa; phylum Arthropoda; class Arachnida; order Araneae; family Araneidae; genus Argiope; species Argiope trifasciata. Next base: position 961,213 of record JAPMOQ010000584.1, on the reverse strand, counting down.
GATCACTTTTAGTCTTGTGGTCATGTTATCAAGGCTACGATAACAGGACCACAAGACTAAAAGTGAAGAAAGCTAAAGAATGGAAATATGTTTTGTTGTTGGGGATTAAAAAGATAAAGATGGTGACACTTTCTGCGGCAAACATACACTGAAGTGACAAAAATCATGGGATAGCAATATGCAAATATACAGATGGCAGTAGTATCGCAGCGAAAAAGTATAAATGCGCAGTTCGTTTTTCAGAGCTTTCATTTGTGTTCAAGTTATTCATGTGAACAGGTTTTTCGTGATTTATGGCGGCACAACGAGAATTAATAGACTTTGAACGTGGAATGTTAGTTGGAGCTAGACGCATGGGTCATTCCATTGCGGATATCGTTAGTGAATTCAACATTCCGAGATCCACAGTATCAAGAGTGTGCCGAGAGTATGAAATTTCAGGCATCCCATCCCATCATGGACAGCGCAGTGGGCGACCACCTGTACTTAACGACCGAGACCGCCGAAGTCTGTGTAGAATGGTCAATGTTAATAAACACGCAACACTTCGTCAAATAACTGCAGGAATCAATGTGAGACGTACGAGGGACGTGTCCGATAGGACTGTGCGGTGAAATTTGTCTTCCTTGGGCTATGACAGCAGAAGACCGACTCGAGTGCCTTTACTGATAGCACGACATCGCCTGCAGCGACTCTCTTGGGCTCGTGAGCATATCGACTGGTCTCTAGACCAGTGGAAAACCATGGCGTGTTTAGATGAGTCACGATTTCGGTTGTTACGAGCTGATGGTAGAGTTCGAGTGTGGCGCAGACCCCACGAAGCCATGGATCCAAACTGTCAGCAAGGCACTGTTCAAGCTGGTGGTGAACGCATAATGGTATGGGCTGTTTTTACATGGCATGGACTCGGTCCTCTGGTGCAACTGAACAGATCATTGACTGGAAATGTTTATGTTCAGCTGCTTGCAGATCACTTGCAGCCATTCATGGACTTCACGTACCCACACAATGATGGGATTTTTATGGATGACAATGCGCCATGTCACCGGGCCAGAGCTGTTCGCGATTGGTTTGAAGAACATTCCGGACAATTCCAGCGCATGATCTGGCCACCTAGATCGCCCGACATGAATCCCATCGAGCATTTATGGGACATCATCGAAAGGTCCGTTCGTGCCCAAACTCCTGTACCATCCACACTTTCACAATTATGGACGTCTATACAGACAGCATGGCTCAATATTCCTGCAGAGGATTTCCAACTACTTGTGGACTCCATGACACGTCGAGTCGTTGCACTTCGCCGGGCAAAAGGAGGACCGACATGATATTAACAGTCATCCCATGACTTTTGTCACTTCAGTGTATACGTATACACAAAATACCAACAAAAGAAGAAAAAATTACGTGACACAGCTCATAATACATTTGTATATTGATAGCATGCATTCTTTCGAATTGCTGATGGCGTATCATTAGCGAAATTATAATGTAAAAAAGTAATATTAAATCGTCTTGCTTTTATATTAAAATTAGAAGCAAAAAATTATTTCCATTTTTGAATACCAAATTAGTTCATAAGATTTTCATTCCCTTAAAATTTTAAAATAACAAATCTTCTTGAAACCAGCTAAGGTGCATATGAGTGTGATCCCAGGAAAGATGCATTCTTTTCTTTTTCTTGTTTACTTTCTTTTCAATTTCTTTTCTATATATAAATATAACAATATATAAGTTTTGGTATAAAGGTCAAAGCACCAAATTTTGTTTATCTCCTTCTTTGCTTCAATCAGCTGTCAATTTCTACAACTCTGGCAAATAAGCACTTAGGAGTCAAATTTAATCATATGATGATTTCCTGCAGCTTCAGATGGAGGTGAAATACACAAGTCAAAATATTACCTCTCATTCCCCTATCACTACGATTATTAAATATACGAATATGTATGGAAACATAACACATTTGAATAGGTATGGGTCTATAACACACATGAATATGTATGGGTAATAATACATATGAATATGTTTGGGGATATAACAAATATGAATTTGTTTGGGTATATAACACATATGAATATGTTTGGGTATATAACGCATATGAATATGTTTGGGTATATAACACATGTGAATATGTGTGGGTGTATAACACGTTCGAATATGTATGGACATATAACACTTATGAATGTGTATGGGAACATAACACATTCGAATATATATGAGTATGAGGTAGGTGATGTTGGCTCGTATAGAATTCGGAACCTATTGATCAGAAACTTCGTAACATGGCCACTAGACAATAATGTGGCGGTAAATTCATAAGCCACATAATAACTTCCAGACTGGAGTGTACACTTTTGTCTAAGGGTTATGTTACACGGCTCTGAATCCCAGCATTAGTTTGTATCTCTAAGAATGCACAATGGTGACCTCAAAAAATGAGCCTTCAACCTTCATGCAACTATCGTGCCATCACCAAAGTCGTCAGACTCACTTGTCGCATGGAATTACTCGTGCCACATAGATGTTATCTGGCTTATGAACTTACCATCAGATTACTCCCCCTCCAGTGGGTCGTATGTGAGATGAACGATGTTATCTTATCTCACCAAGTATTTTTGGTTGACCGCAAAGAGGTTCGTCACCCCCATAAAGCCTGGCGCTACGGGCGATGAACGTTTTAATTACACCAGGGTCCTCCAAAAACACGTAGTGCTATAACATCATTCATCTCTCATTTGACTCACTGGAGGGGGAGTAATGTGATGGTAAGTTCATAAGTCAGATGACATCTACGGGTCAGGAGTGATTCCTTTTGTCTATTGGCTATGTTACGAGGCTTCGAACAAAAGGTCCCGAATTCTATTCCGAGACAACAACACCTACCACAGGTACAGGGTGGGCCACAGAAAATTACTTATTTGAAAGATGACTAAAAATAAAAGTACTTCCATTATTGCTTTATAGCCTTTTTCATTTGAGAATACAATATAACATTTTTTTCACACAGTTTTAAAAATGACATCGGTTGAATGGCAACCCCCATTGCTCATAAACTGATTAAGTCGATTTTCGAAGTTCGTGTGCCCTCTTTGCAGCATATCAATCGGTACGTTGGCAATGGCGAATGTTGTTCTTGAGGTGAGCTGCTGTCCGTGGTCAAACGACATAAACCAGGGACTTCAAATTGAGCCTCGTCACTGAAAAAAACCTCCGCGTCTTCAGGCAGGTTCTCAAGCAGCATTTCACATGCATTTTGAAGAGCAACAAAGTCGCTTTCAGTTAATTTTTGCACAAAAGCCAATTTATAGGGACGAAATGGAAGGTACTGATGGAGAATTCGTCGAAGAGTGGTGAAAGAAATTCACAGGGCAGCTGCGTGTTTGTGAACCGAACGCCGGGGAGAACGCAAAATCGACTGCCTCACTCTTTCGACATTTTCCGGAGTTCTGTTGGTCCGTTGATGTCCATTTCTGGGTTTAGTGACACTCCCAAAATTAGCTAACCCACAACAGAATCGAATGACGGCCAGGAACAGGTCTGTGAGGAGAAATTTCAAAGCGAACGCGGAAGGCACGTTGCGTAGCAACCAGTGACTGACCATTACAAAAGAAGCTCTCGACGGCGAAGGCCCGCTGTTGTGTAAACCAGAGCAGGATGGCAACTAATTAGAAACAGAAACAAACTAGGCTACTTTTCCCTCAAGTAGCACTACATATCACCTCTCTACCTATCCAACTCTCCGCTCGGTTTTTTTTAAATAAGTATATTTTTCTGGCACACCCTGTAGATACGCAAGGTAAAATAATAATGTGTAAAAAGCTATCAGTTAACATTTTAATACAAATCATAAGTTTAAAACTACCGATGAAGGAAACATTTTTAAAAGCATAATTGAAGAATCTCTTTACTTGACCTTCCATTATCTCCTCTTATAAATCTGTAATAATTGAATAAGAAACTTTCATACAATGACTTTTCAAATATATCTAATTTATAAACCTGAATCCATTAATTTATTATGATGCTTTCCATATTTTCCCATCGACTCACTAATAAGAAAATCATCCATTTCCATCAAAATATTGACTTCGGCGAATAGACTTTCAAACCATTGTCACACAAAAGCTTCCCTTCTTTTTACGTGAGCTGAAAGCTATTGCAAATCCATAAAATAATTTCCATTCCCCGGACTTTGGCAAACACATCGATCCCACCATTCTTCGTCTACTCAACACGCCAAAAACTTTATCTCCAGAAAGATATTTCTATGGATTTATTCGCCAACCTCCCAGAGGTCTCGCCAATGGAGACTCCAAGATAAAACATTTGCTTTGATAAAGTTAGTTCCGAATATTGACAAGTTAAACAAAGGCGTCCGGCTTAGCAGCTTTATCGCTTTTGATGCAAATTCTGGGGGTCCCTTTTCTAGGGGGAATATGTTTGATCTTCCATTATTAAAAGAGTTTTGGAAGAAAATAATTAGGTAAAAAAACATCCCGAAATCATCAGTTCTGTGTTAGAAATTGCATGACATATTTTGTGAAAACAGTCTTTTTAATTTTTGTTAAGATTAAATATACCGGCTGTTTTACCTTAATTCTGAAAGAAATTCTTTGTTCATTCCTTTCTGAAATTATAGCAATATTAAAGTCGATTTTTGGTTTTATGAGTTTTTTTCCAAAATTATTTTTCTCTGTTTCTTTATTTCTAATCCTTCCTATAGTGCATATTTACCACTATTCTTTAATGGGACATAGTGATTGTTAAGTATACTTAAAGAGTAAGAAATATTTTTAAACTAACTAATTTTTAAAAAGCTATATTTTTAAACTAATGAGAAAGTTAAACAGTTAAAGTTAAACATATTTAATAATATTTTTTACAAAAAGTGTAGGAATGTGAGATCTATAATAATACTAGATATTACCCGCGACTGTTTTCGCTTGGAAATTTTGATATATATGTACGAAAAACTGTCAAACAATGACAGATAAAAAAATTTAAACCTAACCTAACAACGATACATTTGAAAGTATAAAAATATACGAAAAATATATAAAATAAATACAATTTTATAACAAAAACCACTGACGTAAAAGCAATTTATTTACATTGTGTACCCGAAATGAAACAAAACAGCAAATCAAGTCCAGTCAAATCCATTTTATTTATTGATCGAGATGGTTTGGTTGGTTTGAGTTTTTTGGCGCCATATTTGACCAAGCTGCGCCAAGCAGAGGATAGAGATGGAGATAGCTACAACAGTATTATACACATAATTTTTAAACTTTTAATTTAAAGGAAAACACAGTTGTCAACAATCACGCGCAAGATTTTTCAATTCAAAAATTGTCACTTAATTTAATTTTATTCAATGATTAAATACTTTATCTTAGAATATAAGCTACAGCTAATTATTAGATTGACATATTTTAATCTGTTTGTCGTCATTGCTGTTCATAGCGCTTTAACTCCATTATTGATTTCCATCGTTCGAATTTTCCTTACAACATTTTTTTTTAATTTAATGTTGAAACTTATTTAAATTAAAACTTAACTATAATTCATTTTTAAAACTAAAAAAAAATTCTACTCCTTATAATAAAAACTCTTTTGCTCTGGCTCGAAAAACAAGCAAATTTCAAATGAATATTAACATTGAATTTTTGTTGGAATACTCTTAATCTAAAAAAATACATAAATAAAATTAAAATGTTTACTGATATCAGTAAAAGTGGCAACAGAAACAAATAGAATGATAACTTGTATCATTATTTAATAGATTGATTGAGAAAAAAATAAAAATATATTATATGATTCTCCTTTGAAAGCTTGCTGTTCCTCTGAAAGCTCAGATTCCTTACTTTTTTATCTATGTTTCCATTTGCTAAAGAGTCTGTCAATATGGAAGATTGATTCCCTCTTTAAAATATTCCAAGTAACTCTCAAAGAAGTTGTAATGTTTCTAGGATATATTTTCGAAAATAAGGTTACTTTTTTATAGGATATAGTTGTTATACAAACAATCCAAGGTCCAGATAGCTGTTTTTGTAGGATATTGTTTTCCTACAAACAATAACAGAAGCGGAAAGCTGTTTTTGTAGAATATCGTTGTCATACAATCAATTGAAGATGCGGAAAGCTGTTTTTGTAGTATATCGTTGTTATAAAAAACAATCGAAGATGCGGAAAACTGTTTTTGTAGGTTATCGTTGTTATAGAAACAATCAAAGATGCGGAAAACTTTTTTTGTAGAATATCGTTGTTATACAATCAATCGAAGATGTGGGAAACTGTTTTTGTAGGATATCGTTGTTATACAAACAATCCAAGATGAGGGAAACTGTCTTTGCATGGTTGTATTGCAAAAAAAAGAAAAAAAAAGGAAATTATATTGGAGCCGGATATATTTGTATGAGTGCAGAATCATTCAGTTCGTAAGTTCCGCGAAAACCAAATTCGTCAATTTGTATTTGATGAAAGATTATTAAGAATTATGATTTCTTAAGATTTCTCATTTCAGGTAAATACATATTTCTAAACTCATTAAATCTGTTAGTTAATTTAAACTTTTTTCCCAATTCATTTTATAATTTCTAAACTCTTTTTTACAAAGAATTTTTAACTACGTTTTAAGATTCTAGTCAACCTGTTTTTTTCTCTTTACCACTTTTTTCTATATTTCCTTTGATATTTAAAATTAGGAAATGAATTTGCTAAATGATTAACCATTTCTCTTTCTAAACATGTAACAATAGATTTTCCTTTTAATTATATAATTTTAACATTAGGAATAAATTCATTCAAATTTTATTTATTATTTCCAATTATATAATTCAATTATCTGAAAAATTCTCATTATCAAATACAATTATGTCATCTCTATAACACTTTTTTTCTAATTTCATATTTTGTATATTATTCACCAGCCGTATTTTTAAATCACAAAAGTTCTGAATTAAAACAAAATGTTTATAAATGTAAAACATGGTGAATCAAAACAAAAAAAAATTATATCAAAATCCATCCGCATTTTTTAAAAGATATTTATATCTGTTGACTTAAAATATTGATGAAATATTAAACACGAATTTAATTCATAAGAACTCTTCCGAGAAAATTAAATAAAAAAACAATAACTTAAATGTAAAACAAAGACGAGTATAATTAAATGAAAATTTTTGTCATAATTGCATTAAATTGAATGCCAGAACTTGAAAATCGAATATTGATAACTGAACATTAAAACTATCTATCTTTTTTTCATAGAGGAGATTCCTTTTATAAATTAATTGTATCTTTCCATCAAACTGAATTCTATTTTAAATCTGATGGCAAACTAGTGTTTTATTTTATGGCAAGAAAGTGCAAACTTTATGGCAAACTAGTGAAAACTTTATGGCAAACTAGTGCGAACTTTATGGCAAATTAGTGGAAACTTTATGGCAAAATAGTGCAACATTATGGCAAACTAGAATTTTATTTATAAAATAGTTTAAAACAGGACATATGTCTTATTTTAGAAGGATCTATCTAACATATTTTCTCCCCAAAAAAATATGTATGCATCGTTATCATTAAAAATAGTAATAAAGAAATAATAATCAATGCATTTTATCTTTAAAATTTATAAAATCTTTCAAATAATAAAAATTCTCTTTATATGAAGATGACTAAATGGACGACCCTTAAAAGCTTTTTCTTTATACTGCTAGCTTTCTAGCATTTCCAAAAGAGCCATTCCCACCTCAGTGCTTTAGAGCATAAGCCTCTGTCTATCCTTTATGATATGAATATTTTAATGAAAACTTTCATTTAGTAGTTTCCTGGAACGAATTTGCAAATTTTCTCCGGAAAAATGAAACTTAAATGTTTAGGAAGAAATTAGTTGGGAAAAGAGGGAAGAAGAGTTGCTTGCGACAACTTTTTAAAAACTTTCACGTAACTAAGTCAAAAGTAAGCAAATTTGCATAATTTTACAGATCTAAAGTCAGGAAATTTCTTTAAAGTCCAGCTTTCAACCAAGGGAAGGAACAGGAATATTCTTTTACCAGCAAAAGAAGTTTCATTTTTAACCGGAATTTGGCGTTCTCAATATTGAATATCAAAAAGAACTTAACATGAAAAATTCAAGTACGTAAGAACGTTTTGTCACTACATTCGTGAAAAAAAATTACCACGGGAAGCACGTGACTATTAACTGGGATTTAATGTCACGTTCTTGGTCAAAACGTTCCTAACTAGAACTTAACTGGGAAATATAGAGATAACAAATGAATATATGAGAAAGAAAATTCTGTTCTCTAAATTGGCTACATTTTGTTGTTGATGCAGTAAATATTATTCACAGGAATCAGAATAAGCGATTTTAACATTACAAAAAAAGTGAAAAATTTGTTGTGGAAACTTATATTATGTTCCAAGCCGGAAAAATGTATTTATAAAATAATGTTTGCCCATTTATACATGTAAAATTATTAACAAAATTTTAATATTATTTTTAATAGTGTTTCAAGAATTATTCAGTAATGTTGTAATTACTTACGTTTTACTTTTAAGCTTATTACAGTATTTTTCTTTTTTTTAATTTCAGATTTTTAATAATATTATATTTTTATTAATGCATTCAATAGTTTTCAAAGAACCTTAGAATTTTGATCATTGAAAATTCCTGCAACAATTTCAACTTTTCAAAAAATTTGCTTCAACACTTTTAAATGTAAGCACTAATGTAACTCCATTTATTCTTTTTGATCAAACAAAATTGGCAATTGACTTTTTCATCGCTTGTTTACATGACTGGGGTGAAAGCAATCATGCCTACATAAGTGCATGAAATCCTGACCAATTTGAATTTCCAAGACTGAGAGACCAGCGACCATTTACCAATTCAAGAATGGTCTTTCTTCTTCGCATTCTCTCAGAATTTACATTTTAATTTAAATATTTTTCAAGAAATGAAAGATGATTAAACTGTTTTTATACAAACTAAAATTCATCAATTTTTATTAGATGAAAGATGACGACTAATTCTGCCTTAAGATTTCTCATTTAACGTACATGCATAGTCCTAAATACATTAAAACTGTTAATTAATTTCAACTTTTTTTTCCCAATTTATTTTATAATTTTCTAAACTCTTTTTTACAAAGAATTTTTAACTGAATTTTGAGATTCCAATAAGACCCATTTTTTTCTCTTTACCATCATTTTCTATATTTCCTTTGATATTTAAAATTAAGAAATGAATTTGCTAAATGATCAACCATTTCTCTTTTAAAACATGTAATAATAGATTAGCCTTTTAATTATATAATCTTTAATATTAGGATTTACATTCATTCAAATTTTATTAATTCTTTCCAATTATATAATTCAATAATTTGAAAGATTCTCACTATCAAATACAACTCTACAATTTCTATAACACTTTTTTTTTCTAATTCCATATTTTGTATATTATTCAAAAGCCGTGTTTGTAATTCTCAAAAATTCTGAATTAAAACAAAATGTTTATAAGTGTAAAACATGATGAATAAAAAAATTGTGCCAAAATCCATCCATAATCTATACTTATAATAAAGCTCAATGTGTGTGTGTGTGTGCGTGTGTGTGTGTGTGTGTTGGCGCTCTACAGGCCAGACCGTTGGACCTACAGCTACCAAATTTGGTACATGTATACCTTGGAGGTCGGGAATGTGCACCTCGGAGCCCTTTTTTCGAATTTTTAATTAGAATTAGAATTAATTAAAATTTAATCGAAATTTCGACGTTTTTCCGCTATAACTTCCGAAAATATGATCGCATAAACATGATTTTTATATCAATTTAAAGATAAAAAAATTAGCTTTCTAACGGTATCAGTTGTTGTAATTTACAACGTAAGCTTCTATTTTTAACGAATTTTTAAAGAAATATTTTAACTATGTTTTTATCACGTGACTGAAAAAAATAAAAGAATGCGGAAGTTCAAATAAAAAACAATTATCATCGCAAAATAAATCTACAGAAATGCAACTGTCAGCACGTGACTGGATAAAATAAAAGAAACTTAAAATGTGATATTTTCTAAAAAAAATAAATGCAAAGCAAAGGTTTCTTTAATCATTTGCAATATCTAAATCATTTATTCCATAAATTATCTTTATTTACAGTAAACCTGATTGAATTTAGACAGGATATGCATTGAAATCCCGACTTAATGGCATATTTATGTAATCGTTTGCAATATCTGGATCATTAATTTAATACTTTTTTTCCCTTTCTCGCTTTCTTTAAAAAAACATTTAATATTTTGGCAACATCATCGAATTTTTTTTTAATATTTTGAAAGCATAACCGATGGTTAAAAATGACTGATTTATAAAATTAAAGAATATTATTAGGAAAAGGTTTACTTTTAGAACTTTCCGTCTATCATCTTAAAGAAAATATTAATTTCAGGTCAATCAATGCCCGGAATTACTTCAAGGCTAATGAATATGTGATTTAATTGAAAATTCTTACATCAATTTAAAGATTAAAAAATTAGCTTTCTAATGGTATCAGTGTTTTAATGTATAACTTAAGCGTCTATTTTTAACGAATTTTTAAAGAAATATATTAACCATTTTTTTTGAGCACGTGACTGGATAAAATAAAAGAAAACAATGACGGAAGTTCAAATAAAAACAAAACTTTCATCGTAAATCAAGTCTAAAGAAATGATACTTTTAGCACGTGACTGGATAAAATAAAAGAAACATAAAATGTGATATTTTCTTCAAAAATAAATGCAAAGCAGAGGTTTCTATAATCTTTTGCAATATCTAAATCATTTATTCAACAAATCTTCTTTATTTATGGTAAACCTGATTGAATTTAGACAGGATATGCATTAAACTCCCGACTTTGGCATATTATATAATCGTTTGCAATATCTGTATCATTAATTCCATAATTTTTTTTTCCATTATAAAATGTGATAGTTTCTAAAAAAATAAATGCAAAGCCAAGTTATCTATAATCGTTTGCAACATCTAAATCATTTATTCAATATTTTTTTTTCCTTTTTCGCTTTTTAAAAAAAAATATTTAATATTTTGGCAACACCACTGAAAAAAAAAACATTTTTAATTTCTGGCCAATCAATGCCCGGCATTACTTCAAGGCTAATGAATATGTGATTCAATTGAAATTTTTAGAACGCATTACTCATGGCGAACCAGCTGGTCGCCAAAGGCGGCTAGTTTTTAATATATTTAGATTTGTTAACTTAAAATATTGATTCATCAATTTAATTCGTAAGAATTAAATTACTAAAACAAGGAAAATAAATAAAAAAAACCTTGACTTAAATTAAAAACAAAGACGAGTATAATTTAATGAAAATTTTCTATCATGATGATATGACACTGAATTCCAGAACTTGAAAACCGAGTACTAATAATTAAACAGTAAAACTATCTATCTTTTGTTTTAGAGAGGAGAATTCTTTTATAAATTAATCATATATTTCGAACAAAACCGGAATTGGTTTTAAATCTTTGATCTGATCTTATTTTTTATAGTAAACTAGTGTTTTATTTTTTTTAATATATATCAAGACATATGTCTTATTTTGAGGTATTCGAATACGTTAAAAACACTAGATATTTACCATATTGGTGAATACTTTTTTATTATTATTTCTTGTAGTTCAGACTTTCCTCTTTTCAAAACAGCTTATCTTTTCTAGTAAAAGGAAGGCCGTACCTATCATCCAGGATCACATATTTTTACAGCTAAAATTTATATCTAACTTCAATTTTCTCAAAACATTTATTTCCATTAGAATGCTCCACCGCTAACACCATATCTCTAAAACCAATAGAGACACTTTCATAAAAAATTCAGCGTGTGTTTTAAATAATAGGGACAAGGAAATGAACTAAAAGTTTTATTGTAGGGGAAACGATCTCTTATTTATAGGCATTCTTAGAAAAGTTAATTTATGAATTTATAGGGAAAAATGCATATATAAGTATATTTTTACCTATAACGTCTCTGCATCTCAACAATTTTCTTACATTCTGGTTGATTTCATTCACCATTGTATTCTTAAATTTGTGTACAAAGAAAAATTTGATTGCTGCATTACAATTTTCTGTAGAATGTTAACCGTTTTGTTTAAATTTTTTTAAAAGCTTCTATAAATTTCCTGTTTCTCAAAACTTATTATATTTTTTTAATAATTTCTTTGTACTTATAGTATTTTTTATTATAACTGACAACATATCTAAAAGCCTTAAGTTCAAATAGTTTTTTAAAAATTTCTACAAATGTAATCGAATATCTTAAAAAGATGTTAACATTTTTTTCTCATAAAAGTATGTATGCATCGTTATCATTAAAAATGGTAATAAAAGAAATACTAATCTATGCTTTCAATCTTCAAAACCTATAAAATATTTATAATAACAAAAATGCCATTTATATGAAGATGACTAAATGGACTAAGCTTTTTAAATAAGCTTTATATTTTCACTGCTAGCTTTCTAGCATTTCTAAAAGAGCCATTCCCACCCCAGAGCTTTAGAGCATAAGCCTCTGTCTGTCTTTTACGATATGAATATTTTAATAAAAACTTTCATTTCGTAGTTTCCCGGAACGAATTTGCAAATTTTCCCGGAAAAGTGAAACTTAAATGTTTAGGAAGAAATTAGTTGGGTAAAGAGGGAGGAAGAGTTGCTTGCGACTACTTTTTAAAAACTTTCACGTAACTAAGTCAAAAGTAAGCAATTTTGCATAATTTCACAGATCTAAAGTCAGGAAATTTCTTAAAAGTCCAGCTTTCAACCAAGGGAAGGAACAGGAATATTCTTTTACCAGCAAGAAACGTTTCATTTTTAACCGGAATTTGGCGTTCTCAATATTGAATATCAAAAAGAACTTAACATGAAAAATTCAAGTACGTAAGAACGTTTTGTCACGTACATGCGTGAAAAGAAGTTATCACAGGAAACACGTGACTATTAACTGGGATTTGATGTCACGTTTTTTGTCAAAACGTCTCTAACTAAAACTTAACTAAGAAGTATGGAGATAAAAAATGAATAAACGAGAAGGAAAATTATGTTCTTCAAATTGGCTGCATTTTATTTTTTATGCTACATATACTATTTACAGGAATAAGAATAAACGATTTTAATCTTGCAAAACAAGTGAATAATTTGCTGTACAAATTTATATGATGTTTCATTCCAGAAAAAAAATTGTTTATATATTTTATACATGTAAAATTATTAACAAAATTCTAATAATATATCTATGAAAATAGTGTCTCATGAATTATTCAGTACTATTACAATTACTTAGGCTTTACTTTCAAGCTTTTTACAGTTTTTTTTTTTCTTTTTTCTAGCATTAGATTTTTAATAATGTTCTATTTTTATGATGCATTCATTAGTTTTAAAACAGCTGTAGAATTTTGATGATTGAAAATTCCTGCAACTTTTCAAAAAACTTTCTTCAACAGACTGAACTGTAGACACTTATGTAATTGCATATATTCTTTTTCATCAAACAAAAAAGGCTACTGACTTTTTCATTGTGGGTTTACATGGCTGAGCTGAAAGCAGTTGCTTCGAATTTCCAAGACTGAGGGACGAGCGATCATTTATCAACTCCATAATTGTCCTTCTTTATCCCATTCTCCTTATATTTATATTTCACTTTAAATAATTTTCAATAAAGAAAAGATAAGATCAAACTGTTATTATACAAATGAAACTTAATTTTTTTTTTGCTTAGAAGCTTTGCTTTTCCAAAAAACAAGCCTATTTCTGTGCAATAAGCATGATTTAGGATCAAGGTGATTTATATATAGTAAAATTTATCTTAATATATATACCTAGCAATTTTATTCCTTTAATTTTTCTTAAATTTAAAATATACATGGCGAAAATATTTCAATCGCCAAAAAAATTCTTAAGATTTTGATGAATCTCCAAATGTCACACTTACCCAAGTCCCAAACACACATTTTTGTCCAAGCTCCCATTCGAGTATTTGAAGATCATGTAATAATGAAATTAATTAGATTAACTGCCGAATAATGCGTGGAGGCTCACACGTTAATAGGATCTTTCGTAAGTATTAGTCACTAATTTTATACAACATGAGAAAAAGTTTATAGAGACCTATGATAAGTGATTATATCACTTGATTAACTTATAATAATAATATGTATTCAAATTATTAGACAACACGTAAAACCTTTTATTGAGACCTATGATTATGTAAGTGATTATATCACTTGATCAACTTATAATAATAATATGCATTCAAATTCTCCTTTCAACCACATGCTAATTAATTATTGCTCTGCAATAACATATGGTTATTATTGCATCAGTTCGTTTGTTAGAAAGAATGTGGGAAAATTTCAGGGTAACCTCTGTTTTTATAAGTGATTATTTTGCTTAATCAACTATTCGTGTCAACGATGTATTTAAATTCCTTTTTCCGTATATTTAATGTAGTTTAAAGAAACAGGAATTTACAGAATCATAATATACATTTAAATTCTTCTTTCCATCACATACTAGTTTAACTATTGCTCTACAATTTCCTATTATTACTATTACATCAGTAAGTAATAATTTATAAGTTACTATTGCATCAGTAGGAAACAATTTCCCAAATTCTTTCTAACAAACGTTCATTTGTTAGAAAGAATGTGGGGAAATTTCCAGGGCCACCTCTCTTTGTTTGTGTGATTATTTTGCTTAATCAACTATTCGTGTTAACGATGTATTTAAATTCCCTTTTCTGTATATTTTATCTAGTTTTGAAAAACAAGTCTTTAAAAAATGATAATATGTGCTTAACAATTTTCCTGAAATATCCTGTGGCTACTGTTGCATCAGTAAGTAACAATTAATAAGTAACTATTACATCAGTAAGTAACGATCCATAAGTAAAAACTAATAAGTAACTATTGCATCAGTAAGTAACAACTAATGAGTAACTATTGCATCAGTAAGTAATAATTAATAAGTTACTATTGCATCAGTAAGTAACAATTTATAAGTTACAATTGCATCAGTAGGTAACAATTCCCCATGCTCTTTCCAACAAATGCTCATTTGTTAGAAAGAATATGGAAAAGTTTCTGGGTCACCCCTGTTTGTTTGAGTTATTATTTTACTTAATCAACTATTCGTGTAAACGATGTATTTAAATTCCCTTTTCTGCATATTTTATCTAGTTTTGAAAAATAGGTCTTTACAGATTAATAATATGCATTCAAATTCTTCTTTCAACCAAATGCTAGTTTAACTATTGTTCTGCAATATTCTATTGT
>JAPMOQ010000584.1:922949-945878 GCA_026543055.1 Argiope trifasciata | reverse complement strand
ACCTCTCTTTGTTTGTGTGATTATTTTACTTAATCAACTATTCGTGTTAACGATGTATTTAAATTCTCTTTTCTGTATATTTTGTCAAGTTTTAAAAAACAGGCATGACAGTTCGAAATAACTTGTTCGTGCTTAATTAAAAATTTTATATTTTTATAATAAACAGAGTTTCTTTACAACGACAAGTCTACTCTTATAGTAAAAGGAAAAATAATGAAAACTCTTTCGTCTGGACACGGGACAAAATACGCTTTTCTTCCTTTTATCTGCAGATGTTCGCGAAACATAGTTATGAAAAACATGAAGAGAAAGGAAAGAGGGCTTCATTCTTCCGCCGTCTACGGTTTTATTTTGGTCCCTTTTGGAGGGAAGTGAAGAAATGTTTGTAAAAGGAAGTTTCTCCCAAAGTTTTCTCTTTCAACAGGAAACACTTAATGGTGACCACCGAGAGGAAGAAAATAGGATCTTTTTTTTTTTAACTATTATTATTCTTTTCGTCAGATAACTTGAAACAAGATTTTTTTTCCTTCGGAACATAACTGGGATTACTTTCACAATTTTCATGCTGGAAAAATGATGAGCATAAACTGTAAAGGATGATGAAATATGATTATGGTAACTTACTATTACTATTAAGAAATATTTGATATTAGCTGGTACTCGGCGCGTTGCTGCCGCAGAAGAAATAATTTTGGAAATATCGCTTGAAATTTAAAATAGCCACCTTCTTTAATTAGGAATTATAGAAAGAAAAGCATATATTTCATATCGGAAATGAATACAGTCATTGAAATTGAATTGTATATAAAGGAGAAGCATAAATAATATTAATTCTATTATTTCCTACTTTATTATTCAAAAGATTCAGGGTAGGCAATATTTGTATTTCCGTCTTCAGCAGAAACAAATAATTTTTTGGACTGTCCGACTCGTAAGAATCCAGCATACAACTGATTATGTGAAAAACATGGATTTTTTTTTAGGTTCAGTCAGCACATTTAAAGTGCAAGTAATAAGTACTCAAAGTCTTATAGCAAACATATGAGCGGCACAGCAGCCCATAAGAGAAATACAGACAAACATTCGTTTTTATTTATATAGATTACATAATTTTACTATGATTGTAACCGTTCCGTAACTGCAAGAAATAACTTGTCAAAGTTTTATCGTAAATGCATAAGCGACACGCCAGCGCATAAGGTACAAATGAAAAAAAATTCATTAATTATTGGTTAATCGATGCAGTAAATAGATGCCTATAACCAGTGCAAGTAATAAATTGTCAAAGTTTTATCACAATCAGATGAGCGGTGTGGCTGCGCATAAGATACAGACAAATAAAAATTCATTAATCATTGGTTAATAAGTGGTGGTAAATAGATAAAAAATAAATTTTATATCTATACTTATAATAAAGCTTAATGTGTGTATGTGTGTGTGTGTTGGTGTGTGCGTGTGGGTGTAAGTTGGCGCTCTACAGGACAGACCGTTGGGCCTACAGCTACCAAATTTGGTACATGTATACCTTGGAGGTTCGGAATGTGCACCTCGGAGCCCTTTTTTCGAATTTTTAATTAGAATTTGAATTAATTAAAATTTAAGCGAAATTTCGATGTTTTTCCGCTATAACTACGGAAAATATTATTTCTCAAACATGATTTTTACATCAGTTAAAAAATAAAAAAATTAGTTTTCTTACGGTATCAGTTTTTTTAAATTTATAACGTAAGCTTCTATTTTTAACAAATTTTTAAAGAAATATTTTAACCATGTTTGTTGCACGTGACTGGATAAAATAAAAGAATGCCGGAAGCTCGAATAAAAAAAACTATCATCGCAAAATAAATCTAAAGAAATGCAACTTCTAGCAAGTGACTGGATAAAATAAAATAAATATAAAATGTGATATGTTCTAAAAAATAAATGCAAAGCAAAGGATTCTATGATCGTTTGCAATATTTAAATCATTAGTTGAATAAATTATCTTTATTTATATAAGATTGAATTTATACAGGATATGCATTCAAATTCCTTTCAAATGGGCAATTTGTAAAATATTATTAATTAGCATATATATTGTTTAATACTATTTATTTGATCTAAATGAAGTAAATAATTACATTTTATGTAGTTTGAGTCAAACAATGCATTTACGAATAATAAGTTTTAGATTTCTTCATACTTTGATCTGTGAGGCATTTTTACTAAATATTTTTATTGATATTTTAATATATTAGTCTTCTAAATCAATCATTAAAACTGACTGATTTATAAAATTAAAGAATATTATTAGGAAAACGTGTTCTTTTAGAACTTTCCGTCCATCATCTTAGAGAAAATATTAATTTCAGGCCAATCAATGCCCTGAATTACTTCAAGGCTAATGAATATGTGATTTAATTGAAAATTTTAGAACCCATTACTCATGGCGAACCAGCTGGTCGCCAAAGGCGGCTAGTATTAAATAATTGTACTATGCCTATAACCATCCCGTAAGGGCCAATAATAACTTTTTAAAGATTTATCATGATCGGATGAGTGGTATGGCAGCGCATAAGACATACAGACAAACATTCATTTTTTATTCATATCGATTACATAATTTTAATATACCTATGACCGCCCCGTAAGTGCAAAAAATAAGTATTCAAAGTTCCATCGTAATCGGATGAGAGGTACGGTAGCGCATAAGGTACAAACAAACAAAAATTCATTAATCATTGGTTAATAATAAAATAAATTGGTAAATAGATCCAAAATATTTTTTATATATTAGATCATTGCACTATGCCTATAATCATCCCGTAAGTGCAAGTTTCAAAGATTTATAGTGATATGAGGAGCGGTACGAGACATACAGACAAACATTCACTTTTTTTTATGTAAGATGTATCGTTTTAACTAAGCACAGATAATATCCTTAATTCTACCTGACACATCATTGACTTCATTAAATATTTCAATTAAATAATTTATTAATTGTGGTTAATTTATTTTCCTGATGAGTGGTATATTTTTTTCTGGATTAAATTCATGGATAGATATATTTGCAAGGGGGGGGAAGGTGACCTCATAATCGAGGATCAGAAACCTTACGACATGGTGGTTGGTTCCCACCACCTTTATGGGTATACGAAAGGGTGGGAGTGGCTATTTCCCATCGATGACGGGAAGTACTTCCTTTGGGAAGGGTTCTACCGTGGCCGGTAATGGTCCTTCTCTGCCGGCAGAGCTACTGTCACAGCTGTCGAGTCATCCGGGTTTATTAGTGTGTCTTTTGATTGACCATTTAGCTAAGTTTAGTTTAGTTATATTAACGTCCCGTTTAGAAGCAACACTAGGGCTATTTTGAGACAGATCTCGTTATTTTGAACCATGGTCAGATGACGAGGACGACACATGAGCTGGCAACCCCCTGTACACTCTTCCACACCAGGATAGGGGAATGACGTTTGGCCCCGACGGATTTAACGTTCACAAGACCCGCTTACACAGTGGTTCTTCAGTGAAATTGGGCCTCAAACTTCCAGCTCCGAAGCCGAGACCTTACCACCAGGCCTCCACGGCCTTTGGGTTGGTTGGAATAGTCAGTCAATGATGATATGGATAGATTTAATAAATAATAGTAAAGGGCAAATATTTTCTCTTGCCATAGCTTTATTTTTGCTTTGTAAAAGAATTTATTTTTAAATCTATTTAATTTCTCCTAAAACTGAATCAAAAAATCGCCAATCCAACATGTAGTTTTGGATCATTGCTATTAAAAAATCACTAATATAACATGTAGTTTTGGAATATTACAAAAAAAAATCACTAATATAATGTAAAGTTTTAGATCATAGCTATCAAGAAATCACTAACATAACATGCAGTTTTGGATCATTGCTATCAAAAAATTACTAATATAACATGTAGTTTTGGATTATTATTATCAAAAAATCTCTAATATAATATAAAGTTTTGGATTATTGCTATCAAGAAATCCCTCATAAAACATGTAATTTTTGATTATTGCTATCTAAAAATATCAATACGGTATCCAACAATGATTGAAGACGAATTTTAACAAAAAACTTTATAGCGGGCATTATAAAAAGAACTGCGCCATAAATGTTATTGTGGTATGAAATGAAAGAAGTATGATAAACAAGCCAGCATTTCTCTGCATCACTCCTGGTGCTCTGTGTTTACTTTTCATTTTTTACAAAAATAAAACCATCAGTAAAATGTGTAACGGATACATAATTCTACTACCTTCTCTTTTGATACAACAGATGGCGTTACCTTATTACTATCAAGGTATATATTCTTCCCATATTTTTTCTGTTGGGCGGTTATGGGTCGTTATTAGAATGTAGTTAAGAGAGTGTCGTGTATTTTTCGGTTCGTATTCTCTTTGCCTTGTGAAACTGAACAATAATAACCTGTTCTGAAACACGTTTGTCAATGTCAACTACTTCATAATTATGTTATACTTCTATAAAAGTAGAAGAATAAAGACCTTTGTCAACAACTATTCTTAATTTATGATAAATGTGGCAGGAAAAGAAAAAATGAGACTTAATAAGAAAAACTATCAATATTTGTATGATACATTGTCAGGAAAGTTTGTAAGTATGAAGTCAGGTAAAAAGACATTTTTTGCAAGTTGACCATAAATCATAAGTGCTGATAAAGTGGAATTCGATTGATGTTTAAACTAGCCAGACATCTAACGATCAATACTCTTAACCAGCAGACAGAAACTTAAAAAAAATAAATGGAAAAATAGTTTCTTTTAAAAAAATTACTTGATTTTCTAAGGTGGAATTAATTATAGACTCAAAGGTGTTTTTCAAAGGATTACCTGCCGTTGAACAGGAAAAGATTTCCTGTTCAACCTCAAGATTATAAAGGATCCTATTATAAAGGATTTCTTGCGCCTACGATCTCAACAATTAATACTAAACTAATTATTAAGGTTATATCAGTAGTGTGAAAAATTAATTTAATAAAAATTATGTTAATCATTTTGCTTTTAAATGCTTAAAGTAAGTATGTGACATATTTTTATTACTTAAAATTAAATTATACTTTGTTTCACAAGGTTTCTTATAAGAAATTTTGCTTCTAAGAATTTTTTATTTAAAATCTTTAAAATCTTCATTTAAAATCTTTAACTTTATCACTTTCCCGTTTCCATTTCATCATTTTTACAAGAAAATAACAAAAGCTTTTTTGCTTAGCATTAAAAATGACATAAAAATACATAGGTGATATTATTTTCTGAATTTTTATATTTCTTTTGCAATAAATTTAAAGATTTTCTTCACATAACAAAAAAATAAGCTGAATGGAAGTTAATCTTTTTAAAATATATTAAATAGAATTTAATTTAAATAGAAAACATATTTTTTTCTAAAAACATTCTTCGTCGTAAGCAGTTGTATGAAAGTTTGTTTCAAACTTCATTTGTTTTCTCTATTTTTTAATCTAATAAATTGTCATTTTTCCTTACAAAAATTTCAAATTCCTTAAGGGCTTTATGTAAAGATAAAAAACATTTTATGAACATAGATTTCAAATCCAATTTAAATGAAAATATAGTACTTGGAACTTTTAATTATGTATTTTATTAATTATTATTTTATCATCTAACAAATTTCATCAGGTATGGGGAAAAAGGTTATCGAAGATTATATCATAAACAATCATCATAGCAGGTTTGAACTTGTCATTCCACAGTTTGTTTTTGTTAGAAAAAATGTTCGACTTCTTGAGTACATTTTATAAAAAATCTGAGAATGTTTTACAAATAAAAGTGCTAATGAGTGCAGAAATTTTAAAGAAGATTTTGTACTGCACTTAACATGTAAATTTGCATGGTGATGGATATTTCCATCCTACTCTTTTTTAATTATTTTGCATTATATATTCATATTAGGATTTTTCTAACAATTTACTTTTAATTTAGAACATGAATTATATCAGCTTGATTTATTTCACAAAGGAAACGAAAAATTACAAAGAAAGGTTGAATAGAAGTAATTATTTTTTAAGTTAAAAGTTAATTCATCATTCCAGACGTTTCAACTGCTAATTAACATGAAAAGAAATTTATTATGTTCGTAAAATTCTGAATAAAATTGACCAACAAAAATTTTATTGCAACCTTGGAAGACTAATTTCTATCAAAACAAATTCAAACTCTCATTAACTGTTTCAAAATTATAAAAATATATTTTATACAATAACATTGCAGAGCGAGAATAATTAATGATAAATTAAACAGTTCAAAGCAAAAAAAGAACTTAAATCAATACAAATTTGCTTTTATGCATGAAACATTGAGAGTTAAATCCACTTAAATATAGAAGAGAATAAGTTATTCCCTTCATATTTCAAACATTCAACACACATTTTTCATAAAATAACAAATCCAAAACAAGAGCTCGTTATAAAATATTTATACAGATTAAAGTGAAGTAATTAGCAGTGATATGAAGATTAATTTGGCAAAATATTTACCATATGTCGGGAAACTTAAGTAAACTAAATTAACTTAAATATCACATCATCCAAGCTCTCCAAAGCGAAATAATATGAATTTTTAAAAACAGAACACTTACGATAAAGCAGTACGATCGTTCTTCTCAAATAAGTGTTTTCCTTCCTATTTTTTTTTTTAATTCATTACTTTAATGACATTAGGCTTAGCGAAACTGACAATTTTTCAGTCTGAGGGAATATTTTTAGGTAAACATTCTTAATTGAATTATGATTAAATTTGAAAAAAAAATCTATTTTAATAGTTCAATGCCCTATCAAATATTATTGTTGCAACACGTTTCAAAATACTAGTTAAATTTAAGAACTGATAACATTTCATTTATTTTTAGCTTAAAATAAAAAAATTGTAAATGGTGAAAAATAGTTACAGATTGCTTGTTTTCAGGCCTTTTCTCTTAATTAAGAAAAATATTTGATATTTGAATTCCAAAAATGTATCATGTATTGTCGTAAACTTTCATAGACGAAACTGAAATAAAGTATACACGACTGACACCCAAGTTTACACTAGTGACAGCATAACCATGAAACATTAACCATTTATTACTTGCTGTTCGTATGATATATATCTTCAAATATTATATTATACTAGCCCCCTTTGGAGACCAGTTGGTTCGCCATGAGTAAAGCGTTCTAAAATTTTCAATTAAATCACATATTCATTAGCCTTGAAGTCATTCCGGGCATTGATTGACCTGAAATGAATATTTTCTTTAAGATGATGGACGGAAAGTTCTAAAAGTACACCTTTTCCTAATAATATTCTTTAATTTTATAAATCATTCAGTTTTAACCATCGGTTATGCTTCCAAAATATTTATAAAAAAAATTTCGATGATGTTGCCAAAATATTAAATAGGTTTTTTTTAAAAAAAGGGAGAAAAGGAAAAAAAAGTATTAAATTAATGATGCAGATAATGCAAACGATTACATAAATATGCCATTAAGTCGGGATTTCAATGCATATCCTGTCTAAATTCAATCAGGTTTACCGTAAATAGAGAAGATTTATTGAGTTAATGATATAAATATTGCAAACGATTGTAGAAACCTTTGCTTTGTATTTATTTTTTAAAGAAAATATCACATTTTATATTCATTTTATTTTATCCAGTCACGTGCTAAAAGTTGCATTTCTGTAGATTTATTTTGTTATGATATTTTTTTTTATTTGAACTTCCGGCATTCTGTTATTTTATCCAGTCACGTGCTAAAAAAACATAGTTAAAATATTTCTTTAAAAATTCGTTAAAAATAGAAGCTTAAGTTATACATTAAAACACTGATACCATTAGAAAGCTAATTTTTTAATCTTTAAATTGATGTAAAAATCATGTTTATCCGATAATATTTTCGAAAGTTATAGCGGAAAAACGTCGAAATTTCTCTTAAATTTTAATTAATTCAAATTCTAATTAAAAATTCGAAAAAAGGGCTCCGAGGTGCACATTCCGGACCTCCAAGGTATACATGTACCAAATTTGGTAGCTGTAGGTCCAACGGTCTGGTCTGTGGAGCGCCAACACACACACATTGAGATTTATTATAAGTATAGAAGATACATAACCAAAAGCAGAATGTTTCTCATAAAAGTTATAAGATATGTGCATAACAATTTCTGTATAAGAAAATGAAATGCTAAAGCTTTAAAAACTACATTTTAAGCTACATTACATTACAAAGCTACATTATTTAGCATTGTAATACCTATTTTATTTTTTTAAAAAAAGAGCTTTATAAAGTAAAATAGTGAAAGGGATATCAGGTGTGTTTGTGAAGGAGAAAATTGGTTTAGAGGCATTTACTAAAAATGATAAAGAAAAGCCTTCCATTTCCCCCCCCCCTTCTCAGTTCTAAATAATTGTCAGCAAAAATTATTCGTTTAAAAACTTTTACAAACATTCCTCTTTTTTCATCAAAAACAGACAGGCATAAAAATACAGACGGAAGAGAAAAAATAGTTAATTAAAAAAAAATTATAAATATTAGTTCTTCAAATATTTTGTAAGAAATATAACTTAGAGCAGAAAATTTCTCTCGAAATAGATAAGATTTATGTAAAAAATTTCTTGATAAGAAAACATAACGCCTAAGCTTTAAATACTACATTTTTTACATTGTAATACTTGATTTTTTTTAATTTCATACAGTAAAATAATAAAGGGAATTTCAGGTATATTTGCTATCAAAAAAGAAAATCAGTGAAAATCTGTGAAAAATGATGAAGGGAAAGCCTTCATTTTTTTTCTTCTTTGAACAGTTCTGGATGACAATCAGCAAGAGTTCTCAGTTTAGAAGTTTTGAAGGAACTTTCCTTTATAAACAGTTACATCAAAAATAGACAAGAATAAAAATACAGAAGGAGGAAAAAATGAAGTCCTAAAGAGTTTTTTTCTCAATCTTCCATTTTTTTTTTCTTTTCTATTTTGTTTCACGGAAATATGACTAAAGGAAACGAAAAAAAAAAAAAAATTGTTTTGTTTAAAGTTCATACGGAATTTTCTTTTTATTTCTCACCCACGTGTTTGAAAACGGTTTTTCCTTTCTTAATGATGGCGGTAAATAAATATAGTCTGTTAAAAAGGATTATATTTTTATTTAATATTCTCGTCTATTTTGCTAACATAAAAATTTAAAAATTGTTGATGAAGTACAGAAAAGATTGAGCAGTCATCATATATGCACATATTAAATAAACAATAAAGTAATTTTACCGAGGATTTTGAAGCAATTGAGTTTTTGTTTTTAAAAATCCTGTTTAACAAAAAATGTTACAATATTTTATATGAAGATTCAAATATCATGCTTCGGATTTTCCTAGTTGTTAAAATTTTATATTTTTTGCGTGCTTGAAAAGGGTTCTTCCTTTCTAAATGAACATGGTACAGAAATTCAGTCTATTAAAAAGGATTAAATTTTTGTTTAATATGCTCGTCTACTTTGCTAACTAAAAAATTAAAACTTTGTAGATGGATTAAAGAAAAGATTGAGCAATCATCATATATGCACATACTTAAATAAACATTAAAGTATTTTTTCTGAAGATTATCAAACAATGAATATAGGTTTTTATTTATAAAAATCATTAATTGATTATCTAAATGATGCTCATCTAAAAACATAAACCTGATATCATTTTCTTTCGAAATAAATGCACACACGCACAATATAGATTCACTTCTTCGCTATCAGCAACAAACCACAGAGCCTAATCGTTCCGAAAACGCCCATAGGCGTGAGCCTAATCGACCTTGTTGCGCATTATCAATTGCTGTGTTTGGTATCACCAGTTTCTTACAAACCGAGAGAACCTATCTGAGGAGATATTTTGCTCCTTCAGGGAAAAAGAATCTTAGCTTTCTTTTAAATTATTTCATGACTGTTTTTTTTTTCTTTTTCTTGGCTCCTTTTTTCCCGGAAAAGCTGTTATTCTCTGACTTTTCCTACGGAAGCAATCCGAGAAAATGTAACTTGTGATAATGATCTGTTGCAACGCAACTAGACTTAGCCAAGCAGATATATATATATATATTTCTTTTCTGTATAAATATACTCGTATTCTTTCATCCAAGATAGTATTTATTTTTCATCTCGAAGCCCATGAAAAGAATAGAGCATGTGAGCTGGCTTGAGAGAAATGTGTACATATATATATATATATATATATATATATATGTATATATTTCTCTATATATATATATATATATATATAAAGAGAGAGAGAGAGAGAGAGAGAGATTTAATCAGGCCATTGCTGTTAAATATTTAGTTTTGCTGTTAAATGTTTTTCCAATTTGTTGCAATAGATGTCGCCACGGGTATCAAAATATCTCTGAACCTCAACTCAAGACGTGTGCGTCAGAACTTTGGAAAAAGCGAACTGCGCATTCGCTCGCCGGACGGGGACCAGAGAGGATGTCGTGTCGTTTTCGATCATGTCTCTTGTAAAAACGTAACGTAATTTCGCCATGAAACAATCGTTGATTCTTGGTGGCATCTATGGGTGATACTTTTTCTTTTCTCTATTGTAAATAGTCCTGTCGTAATTGTAAATGTCTTTTTCTTTACTGTAAATAAATTCCTTTCATATTTAAAAGCTTCTTTTTTTTTCATTCAGTGACCCTAGACACTGAAATATATGTGGTTGGATGGGCATTCTGTCCCACCCAATTCCTACATATATATATATATTAATTTTGAAGTTTTTTCCTGTGCAAAACTCGAAGTTTGATCGACTTATTCAATATAGTCTTGAGATAAATTTGGCCTAATAAGTAAATTTCATTTATCTATTAAAAAAGTGATTCACGCATTGACGATTAGAGAATAACTTTAAATTTATATAATCATGGTTACATCTTGGAATCAGAACGAAAAATAAAAACATACTTATCGAATGACGCACATCTACTTGGAATATACACAACAACAACCAACATCTCAAAAATTCAAACAATCTACTACTCCAACATTTGTCTTCTTGTTTATATGTACGGCGATAAAAAAAATTCATCTTCTTCAATGAAATGCTAAGAAGAGTGATCTTATTAGCATATCGTATTAGATTTTTTCTCTTCTGTAACTGCATCGAATGAGCTGGATTCGAAAAATTTGAACCCTATTTCGGATGCTGCTGATATAAATAGGAGAATTTTGACTTATAAGAGTAGAAAGACGGCACATAAAAAGTGCTATTAAGTGAATACATTAATCATGAAAAAGTAATAATAAAATATGTAGGCATTTTCGAGGAATGAAACAACTGTAAAAAAAACTGGTCAAGACAAGAATTTTAAATAACGGCCAGAGATTAAAGTTATGTTTTACAAATAATGTATAACCCAACATGATATCATTTTTCTTCAAAAGATATTTATTTCCTTAAAGAATTTTAAATTGGAGAATTTGGGATTTTTATTTCTTGAGAATTATTTAGGATGTGGATGAGGAATTGAATTTAATCTATTATTTCATTGTATATTATTATTTACATTTATTGTATACCCTTTAACTTTTATATTATCTTAAAAATATGAAAAAAATTAACATTACCTACTTCATTTAATTATGCAGGGTTTCCCATAAAGTATGCGGTGTCAAATATTTACAGATTTGATGAAACCCGTTAACTCGAGTGTTTTGGCGCATGAAATGTTGGCAATTAGACAAAGACTCTATACTAGGAGAAGCCGACATTTACACATCTAAATACTCGTCTTACCATGCTCTATTTCAATCCATAAATATCAAAAACAGCATACTTTAAGGACATGCTAAATATTATACCTTTATAGATATACATAAATAAATGTACACTGAAGTGACAAAAGTCAAGGGATGACTGTTAATATCGTGTCGGTCCTCCTTTTGCCCGGCGAAGTGCAACAACTCGACGTGTCATGGTGTCCATATGTCGTTGGAAGTCCTCTGCAGGAATATTGAGCCATGCTGTCTGTAGACGTCCATAATTGTGAAAGTGTGGATGGTGCAGGAGTTTGGGCAAGAACGGACCTTTCGATGATGTCCCATAAATGCTCGATGGGATTCATGTCGGGCGATCTAGGTGGCCAGATCATGCGCTGTAATTGTCCGGAATGTTCTTCAAACCAATCGCGAACAGCTCTGGCCCGGTGACATGGCGCCTTGTCATCCATAAAAATCCCATCATTGTGTGGGTACGTGAAGTCCATGATTGGCTGCAAGTGATCTGCAAGCAGCTGAACATAACCATTTCCAGTCAATGATCGGTTCAGTTGCACCAGAGGACCGAGTCCATGCCATGTAAAAACAGCCCACACCATTATGCAGCCACCACCAGCTTGAACAGTGCCTTGGTGACAGTTTGGGTTCATGGCTTCGTGGGGTCTGCGCCACACTCGAACTCTACCATCAGCTCGTAACAATTGAAATCGTGACTCATCTGACCACTCCACTGTTTTCCACTGGTCTAGGGACCAGTCGATATGCTCAAGAGCCAAGGAGAGTCGCTGCAGGCTATGTCGTGCTGTCAGTAAAGGCACTCGGTCTTCTGCTGTCATAGCCTAAGGAAGACAAATTTCGCCGCACAGTCCTATCGGACACGTCCCTCGTACGTCCCACATTGGACGTACTTATTGACGAAGTACCTTTAAGTCTTACCCTTGACTTATTTGACGAAGTTTTGCGTGTCTATTAACATTGACCATTCTACACAGACGTCGGCGGTCTCGGTCGTTAAGTGCAGGTGGTCGCCCACTGCGCTGTCCATGATGGGATGTGATGCCTGAAATTTCATACTCTCGGCACACTCTTGATACTGTGGATCTCGGAATGTTGAATTCGCTAACGATATCCGCAATGGAATGACCCATGCGTCTAGCTCCAACTAACATTCCACGTTCAAAGTCTGTTAATTCTCGTCGTGCCGCCATAAATCCCGAAAAACCTGTTCACATGAATAACTTGAACACAAATGAAAGCTCTGGAAAACAAACTGCGCATTTATACTTTTTCATTGCGATATTACTGCCATCTGTATATTTGCATATTGCTATCCCATGACTTTTGTCTCTTCAGTGTATATGCACATAATGTTACTACAATTTCACACACAAATTTGTCCTCAAAAAATTCCCGGATATTTACCAAAACTCGAAATAAGTTTTGGTATTTCAAATTAATGTTTTACTAATTATACTTTTTTGAGCTTTTTATTACCAAAATGTTTTCTGAAATAAAAAATAATTGTTTCATATTCATTTTATCAAATATTTATTTTCTTTTTAAAACATATTTATTCAAGCTCAAATACATTTTTTAAAACTTATAGTGGATGACACTTGATGTTAATACAGTGTTTTGTTTTTAAATATTCATTCATAATTAAATTTTTCTAGTAATTTTTATTTGGTCGCCGAGTTTGTCTCCAAGGTCTGCTATTACTGACGCGACACCCGATCATAAATAATATACTTAGGAATTGAATTTTAAAATATATATATATTACTTGTTTTTAATTTTAGCTACAATATTTTAACAGAACAATAATTTAGAAAATACTATTTAAATACTTCAAATAAATAATATATTAATTATGTAATAATCATTTTTAGAACATTATTTATAAAAATAGAAATAAAAATAATTAGCGGACAATTCATATGAAACATTAAGGATTTAACTACTTCCATTTTCTTATTTGAGTGTTAACTTGATACCTCAAATATTATATTTATATTAAGAGAGTCAAAATACATCATCTACATCATATTTTTACATCTCACTGTAAAACAACTTTCTCTGAAAAACTGACAGATTTATCAATAGAATTTTAAGTAGAAATATTTCCAAGATTAAAAAAGATTAGAATTCAATAATACATAATTACATAAAGACATAAAAGGAATTTATTTTGGATGAGGAGAGTTTCTTACAAAAATACTTTATTGTATAAGACAAATTGCAATATCTTCAAACAACAAGCGAAACATAATGCCAAATAAGGGGACACCGATTTGAAAATAGATATCTTGAACCTTTTTTCAAATGAAATTTTTTGTTTCACCGATGATAATCTACATTTTAAAGCAGATTAAAATACGTTGTTTAAAAATATAAATATTATGCTCGGCAAATGATTTTGGGTATTTTAATAGGTGCGTCATTTGTTGAGACTAATTTTTAATAAATGAATTTTGGGACCAAAAAGTAATGAGAATATTAATTTTATATAGGATTTTTAAATTCATTAAAAAGATAAAAGAAAAGGTGTTTTCAGCATCTTAATTCATATGTATATGAAGCATTAATTGCATTGCCAGAAAATAATAATCAGAAATTCAATCAACAGTTTTAATTATTTTTTATTAATTTGTGTTCTTGAAAAGACGGGGGCGTATTTATAACACTAATGAATTTAAATTAACTTCATTAGCTTCCCAAACATCTTTGAATTATTCTTTAATGATTAAACAAGCATGCACATTAATGCACATAATTATTCTGATTCGAAACTAAAATTAATAAAATTTCTAAAATCACAAAATTATAATGAAAGATGAAATTTGATTAGATGGGGATGTGAGAGCCATAATTAGGCGCGAAGATCAAATAAAAATATTCCAAACTCATACATTTTAAATTTGTAAGAATTAAAATTGGATTTTATCGATGTTTCTAACTGAGAAAAAGGGAAATGTCATTTCAAATTCTAATTTGGGTGAATTCTTGGATTAAAAACAAATTTCTGTACTAAAAAAATAACTTGCGAAATTTGAAATTAAATCTTCAAAAACAATTTAATAACTATGAAGCGATACCTAAAATCATTTTTGAAACGGAGAAAGAGAATTAATATTAGTTATTAATGAAAATCAAAAGCATCTGGCCATTGAATTGAAATGCAGTAATTAACCATTCAAATGAATTATTTTCAACTTATTATGTATACATATCCTCAATAAAGTGTTAAACGGAGGAAGTAGTAGTTTCATTCATATTTCAGATATGCCCATTTCCTTTCTTCAAAGTTATTTAAAGTCGTTTCAAACTCTGCAAATCACAATGCATTCTTTCTCTTCTACTGACATGCTGTTAATGACGTTAAAAGTGACGTTTACTCAATACGAGACCTGCAATTAATGTCAGCAGCAGTGCTTTTGAAACCAAACACTGGCTAATGTCCTTGAAACATTGCTTTAAGGTATTCGTAAATGTGAGGGGAAGAGGGGGAAGACAAATAACAATAAAACTATGAGAGAGAAAAAGGTACTGATATATATTGCTGTATGTTTTGATATAATTAACAAAGCAATAATTTGTGTAAGAGAAAATTAAATGTAATGAGAATTTGCGAAAGTTCTTAACCGAGATATATTGTTTGTCAATTTTGTGATGAAAAGAAGAAAATAAAATGTCCACTTTGAAATTATAACATACAGAAGTGCTGTTACTACCTAGAATAGTTGTCCTTCGGGTTTTTAAATTTCAACAAATGAAATACTTTGCTTTTGTTTCTTCGTTTAAAGCTAACGATAATAAAGAAACCAAAGATACACCAAATGATAATAAAGAAACTGAAGATACAACAAATGATAATAAAGAAACCAAAGATATACCAGAAGATAATAAAGAAAATATTATTCTGAATCTATCTTATATTAATCTTTATACCGTATACGGGCAAGACACCTCTGCCGACTATTTAATTCCAACAGAAATTCTGTTAACTGTAAGTAAATTTTAGGCTTAATGTTAACGATTCCATCAATCAAGTATTTTTAACCCTACTGTTCTGTTTCTATTCACTATATGAATATAACGTTTGACTCAGTTTAAGGCGTTTGACTCTGTTTTAACGTTTAACTTCGTTTAACATTGATTTCAGGCTTCAACATTCTGTTTGTTTTAAGTAGAAATTATTTTTTAGTGATATGTGTCAACAGAATCGATGAGAAATAATTGAGAAATAATACAATAAATATCTCAATAAACAAATTATGTACCTAATTTTTGTATTTAAATGTGGGTCAGCGATAAAAAAAATCGGTCTTGATTATATTTTTATTTTGGACAAAAATATGTTACATAGAGCTTACAGATATTATTTTATAGAAGAATAATTTAGTTTATAGCACTAATTTGAAATGCTTATGTTTATTACTCACTTATGAATTAATAATAGAAGTTAAATTAGTTTGTCTTTTATCTTAAAGTGCAGGGTGAGGCAGAAAAACTTACTTATTTGAAAAAAATTCCCTAAACTCGCTAAACCCCAAAAATGGACATCGACAGACCACAAGAAATCCAGAAAATGTCGAAAGAGTGAGGTAGTCATTTCTGCGTTGTTGCAACACGCAGCTGCTCTGGGAATTTCTGACACCACTCTTAGACGAATTTTCCATCAAGACCTTCCATTTCATCCCTATAAATTGGTTGTTGAGCAAGAATGAACTGAACGCGATTTTCTTGCTCGTCAGAATGCATGTAAAATGCTGCTTGACGACCTGCCTGAAGACGAGGGCGTTTTCTTCAGTGACGAGGCTCACTTTGAAATCGACCGACCATGTCGATGTTTATGTCGATCGACCACGGACCATAGCTCACCTCAAGAGCAACATCCGTGACGCCATTGCCAACATACCGATTGATATGCTGCAACGAGTGGACACGAACTTCAAAAATCGACTTACTCAGTGTATGCGCAATGGTGGGGGGGGGGGCGCCATTTAACCGGTGTCATTTTTAAAAGGGTATGAAAAAAAGATATGGTTTTCTCAAACAATAACTGAAGTAATTTTGTTTTTATTGATCTTTCATATAAGTTTCTCTGGAACACCCTGTATATTGACTATATTATTCGACTTTTCAGTTAAGGGAAGTCATTTGTCTTCCTGAATTGTTTTGTTTACCGAAATCTTATAAAAACTACCATCTTTCAATTAGTTCTTGATCTTTTTAGTGCTTATTATGTCCAAAGAAAAAATGTGCTTCCAAGCTGAACTATAGCAAGAATCATGGTAAAATAGAATTTTAGGTTAATGGTGTGTTTTCCTTTTTATATTACGAGTGCATTCCAAAATTGATTAAAAATATACTTAGTTCCTTTATTGATTTTGCAATTTTATATAATGGTGTTTGTATAGTATGTTGCAAACTAATTTATAAAAATATATTTTGCTCAAAATAGTTACATTTTACGTGCTTTTTTAGAGTGTAATATACAACATTTCACTGATTTATAAGCTGAAAAATCGCACTATGTTCCGTTTTGTTTGTCATTTGATCCTTAATTTCCAGATCATTTTTCTGAAAATAACATTTTGTTTAGTATAAATTGATATAGTTAGTTAGATATAAAGTTATCGCTTGCTTCATTATACTTTTTAAATTCTATTACAATATTAATATAGAATATAGCTCCCGTGCTTTTATGTTTTGTTTCGCTTTATTCCGTTTTCTTTTCCAGTTAAATATGGCTTAATAGAGCTACTGACGCTTTATTATTCCATACATAACTTTCTTTCATTTCAAGATGGTTTATTTGCCACTTATTATTCAAGGAGCAGGAAAAGCACTAAGAACTAATGTTCGCCTCTTGTAACAGTTTCATACAGTTTCTACTTCGGTTGGAGTGGTTGCTTGTAACTACTACAACTGTTGTCGTAGTTATAAATAGCAATTTTGACCCACTATTTCTAGAAAAGAGTTTTTTGTTGGCGAATTTGATTATTATCAGAGCAAATACTTTGGAGTTGTTTATTTTTTATTTTTTGCAGTTGAATTAATAATATATAGTGAAGGATCTTAAATGCAGTTAAGACAAAACAGAATATCCTTATATCCTTAAGGAGTAAATTAATGAAATTGAAAAAAGTATGGAAATTATATAAATAAAGTCGAAATATATGTAATAACTTGACACCGATGTTTTTCATAAGAAGTTCAAAAATGTTTTTGGGTCAAAATATTGTTACCAAAATAATAATAATACAAAAAATTGTTTTAGGGTCAAATAAATTTGAATAAAGCAGGAATTTAAGCAACAAATTATCACAGATATTAAAGTTGTTTTAATAGTGTTACGCCTATTAATATAAGTGCGTGCATGAATTTTTGTAACGTATACGTTTCTATTACATCATGTTTTTATTAAAAATTAAAGCTCCTAAACAATTTATTTCAACTGCTCTTTGTCATGCGCTGCAGTTTTTGTATCTCATTTTTCAGATCTTTTGGGTAAAAGATAAAGTGTTTTTTGCTTCTTAAATCTAAAACAATATAAGAAAATTAGTCGATTAAATATGATGAAAGAATACTTGATTTTCTTTGCAACAATAGAAATCATTACTGAAAACTCTGAAGTAATGGCTTCTAAAACTTGACCAAATTTCAGGAAATAAAGGGTTGACAACTAAACTGGAATCATTAAGGACATTTTTCAAGTTTTACAGTGGCATAGAATATATTTTCATGGAATTAAAATTTATAAAATTATCTTTGAAAGTCACCGGAGATATATATACCTAAATTGATTCATACAGCCAGGTATCAAACATAAGAGAACAATTTATCTAACACGTTCCACGTTTCTAACAGCAAAGCAAAACTAATCTTGTTTCGTCTATTTATTATGTGTACAATTTTTCCTCATAATTTTCAAAATTTTGATCGAAAAATCTAAATTGAAATTGAAATCTAATCACTTTCTATGAAAATGTTATTCTTTTTTATGTGTCTTATTATATTATATATTTTATGCTATAATTATTAATTTATTAAAAATCTATTATTTTCTTCGAAGTCATACTTTTTAATTCTTTTGATTAGTGTATTGAAATTTATTTGCATACTTCATTTTATTTTATAATCTAAGATACTGCGATCTATTGGACGTATCTACCTCATTTGTTTGATTCATTTGCTCTATTTAGTTTTTGTTACTAGCAGATCAAAAAATATACACGTACGACTATCTGCACTCCCTCTAATGAACTCGTGGTTCTACAAATGAATGAGACACACTAAAATTGTAAAAAAATAATACAAGAAAAATTCTTTTAGCTACCATGAGCTCTACCATAATTTCTTGATTTCCTTTAGATTACAAGAAACATTGCAATTCCTAGAATAGTAAAAGTTTTACAGACGAGTTTATCAGTAAACTCTACTCAGTTTACATATACTCTTACATTGCAAAGTCACATTTGTAGATTGACCTTTGCAACCATTAAACATAACATTTAGAATTCCAAAATTAAAATTAATTAACTGAGGACTATTTTTATAAATTTAATTATTTAAAATCACTTCTTTCAAAGTTGTAATTGGAACTTTAGCAGATAAAGGTTCATTACTTTCTTCCAACAAAGTTATGAGATCATTCTTTTTAAAACATTAAATGATTTTGAATAACCAGTTCCGACGTCCTATCGTGGATGTCAAATAATCTTACTTACAGGTCAAAAATTATACACGAACGACTTTCTTCACTTTCTCCAATGAATGAAACACTCTAAAATCACAAAAAGTAATACGAGCAAATTCTTCTAGCTACCATGAGCGCTAAAAAAATTTATTTTCTTGGTTTTCATTGAGATTACAAAAAACACTAAGATTCCTAAAAAACAGCTTTACAGCCGAGTTAAATTGTAAACTCTGCTGAGTTTATAGTGTCTAATATAATTTCTTCAAATGAAAACATAATTTAAGATATTTCATTAATCTGAAATTCCAACATTTTCACAGCATTCTTTCGAAAGTCACAAAAATACCTTTAAAAAATTTCCTCTTGAATTTCAAAAAGTTCCAATTGTAACAATCCAAATCTAATATTTGTCTTTTTTAGTCGTGAAAATTTAAGTATTGGAATAATTATTCTCTTTCAGTGATAAAAAAAATTATCTCCCAGAACTTAATAGCTCTGTAAACACCTTTATACCCCAGCTAAACATTGCATCTAGTGTTATTAATTCCTGGTATCGCCAACTTCTTTTACGTTGAGTGCACCTATCTACAGCGCTATTTTTCTCCCTTAGGAAAACGCGAATACTAGTGGGGTTTTTTTTCCAGAAATGATTTTCAGACTGATTTTTATTTTCTTCACACCTTTTTTTCTAGAAAAGGTGTTATTCTCTAACTTTTCCGAAGAAAACAGTCCGAGGGAGTGGAACTTGTGATAATGATCTGTTGTGAGCAAGCTGGACTTAGCAAGGGAAGAGTTTTTCTTTTCTATATAAATGTACTCGCATTCTTTCTATAACTCCCTCTTTTTTCTCCCTCGAGACTCGTAAAGCGAGAAGCGAATGTGAATTGGTTTAACGGATAATGTGTATAGATTTAGGGAACAAGATATGAAGCTACATAATTTTTTTTCTGGGCTTGATACATTTCTGTTATTCCCGAAGACTCGATATGAGTACGAATTATAAAATAATGGAGAGGAAAAACAGTATATAAAGTATTATTACCTGAAAGTCTTGAGATTTCAAAAGAAAAAATAAATACGCTTTCGAAATTATTTTTGCAGAATAAATTTAATGCCAGTCTCTTAAAAGGGTAAGGAATATGGATGTAGGAAAGGAGAGAAAAATAATGGTAGTAATTCATGCTTTCTGAAAAAATGTAATACGTAATGAAACAGAATAATATTGTTGTTTCATTACGTATTATATTTTAATTTATTTCGAAGATGTAGATAAGGAATAGGGTTTGCTGTAGTTAAGAATAGAAAAACTACTGTTTCATTACGTATTATGTTGTTATTTATTTAGAAGATGCTGGTAAGGAGTAAGATTTCCTGCTTTATTGCTACTTATTGCACTTTACAAGACCACTGACAGAAAGCTGTCAGCGATTTAAGCTTAAATGAGCGACTTATGTTTTTTCAGTAACGCCAATTAGGGCCCAGAACTACTTCACGCTTCACATTCCCTTGCACAACCTCTTTATACGGAGGGAGGCACATTCACACTACTCACAGATAGAACATAGAATAACAACCAGGCCTGTACCAGGACTCGAATCCGGGACGCCCAGATGATGGAGAAGACACGCTGCCCCTATACCAGGACGTCGGTCGGAAAAGGATTTAAACTGGATGAATCTTATCTTTAAAATGTGAAGGTAATTAACATTCTATTTTAAAAAGCAAATTCTATTTTTTCTAATTTACTGGATAAGAGTATCAAATTCTTGGTCCATAACAAATATGTTTATAAAAGAGAACTGCATATATCATCTTTATAGAAAAACACTATAATGGAGTGTAAAAACACTTTTAAATAAAAGTTTTGTTAAATTTAGTTTCTAATTTTGCATAAACTTTAGTACAGTTTAGTACCTACCTGTAATTCATCTAAGCATTATATAATATAAGCTTTAATAATATTATATAATATTAATCTTTATAATATAATTTATTAATAATATAAGCTTATATAATTTATAATAATTTATTAATAATATAATATATTATAAATAAATTATATTGTATAATTTATTAATTATAATTTATTAATAATTTATAATTTATTAGCTTATATAATTTATTAATAATATAAGCTAAGCTTTATATAATATTAATCTTTAAATTAAACCTACTATATAATTTAAAGATGAATTACAGGTCATTTTATGTCCAATATGGTAACAAAGATTAAACTTCAGACGAAAGCAAAATTTACGTTTCTTAAAAATTTCTATATATTCACATAGAGGAATCGCTGGAGAAAGTTGAAAAAATTATTCTGTGAATAAAGGTTTTAAAATGACAATAGTTTCAGATTCATAGAGAATCTCTTAATAAAGTAAAAACTTTTAAACATGGATTGTGCTTTGATACTCTGATACGGTTGAATTGTGTTGGATACATACAAAACCCTGTTGGTTGTAGTCTCAAATAAGATCTCAACTTCCTGCCAAACAATTCCTTCCTTTTTTTGTTTTAAAAATAACAAAATTATGACTAAATACTACTTTTTTTCATTAAATGGTTTAGAATATATTTATGCTCATTTATCTGATCTAATATTTCGTGAAAGTTGAAGAAAATTCCAACGAGGATAGTATCTTTGCATTTGTTGAATAACAAAAAATTTTCAAGCTTTAATGTCAGAAAAAATATGTATGATAGAAATTCATAAGATCATTTTTAAATTCAATAAGTATGTGAAACATAGAATTAGGAGGGAATAAAATAATATTTGCTTAGAAACGATACGATTTAATAAATGATTCAGACTAAAAAAAATTATTGTTTTCTATTTCAAAATAAAATTACCCTTTCATACATCTTTACTTTTTCTGATACTTAACTCCATCACTTCCCTTTGAGATATAGAGAATATTGATTGGTAAGTGTCTGGCTAGCTTATACATAATTTTTTGTGTAACTTCTAAAGTTGAATGACAATAACACTTCTTTACAGTTATTCACAATCTTGCCATGACTTTACATTTAAAAATTAAAATGTTGACATTTTTATGTGATTTTTTTTTCCTCATCCAAGTTTTTTAACAATTAAAAACTGTAATTTTTGTCTTAACCCTTTATTTACCGAGTTATTTTGCAGTCAATTTTTCAAGGGGATTCAGATTTATCGTAAGACCACAAAGTTCATCCCATATGTCCAAAATGCAATGCGATTCAAGCTGCTCCTGCCCACATTTAGGATTGCATCGGTTTCAAAAAAAAAAAAAACTTGTCTCGAGTTCTGAAGCATTGTCACATTGTTTGAAGGCGTTCGGACTCATGGACCTGGTTTGATGTTACTCTGAACCATGTGGGATAAGCCACAATACCCGGTTCATCTTAAAATGATATTGATGAGATGAATAAGAAGAGTACATGGAAAAGTTTATATATATATATATATATATATATATATATATATATATATATAT
>JAPMOQ010000584.1:905355-917130 GCA_026543055.1 Argiope trifasciata | reverse complement strand
CCCTGCCTATTCTGTCCCTTATTTTCATTTCTTTGTTTAGTAAGCCCTACCTATTCTTCTCTTATTTTCATTTCTTGTCATCCTGGCTTCTGATTTATTCTTTGAAAAAGCTGCTTAAAACATTTCATTCCTACCTTTATTTTTAATGTATTCACTTAATAGTACTTTCACGTGCCAACTTTCTAATATAATCTTCTATAATTTGAACACACAACGAACTTTGAAGAAAAATAATATGCATCAAAAGAAAAAAAATCATTCGATTTCATGTTTTATTCCTCAAGTGTATATGTATTACCTCTCAAATCTACTCACTTTTTCCACACCCTTTACGAGCTTGGAGATGAAAAAAAAACATTGGCTTGTGTGAAACGATGTGAGTATATTTATATATAAAAGAAATAAAAACATCTGCTTGGCTAAGTCTAGTTGCGTTGCAACAGATCATTATCACAGGTTACATTCGCTCGGACTGCTTCCATCGGAAAAGTCAGAGAATAACAACTTCTTCGGAAAAAAAGAAGCCAAGAAAAAGAAATATAATTCCTAAAATAATTTAGAAGAAAGCTAAGATTCGTTTTTTCCTTGAAGAAGCAAAATATCTTAGCAGATAGGTGCTTCCAGTATGTAAGAAGCTAGCAATACCAAACACAGAAATTAACAATGTGTGACAAGGTCTATTATGATCATGCCTGTGGGCGCTTTTGGAACGATAAGGCTCTGGTATATGTTTGCTGCTAACAGCGAATAAATGAGTTTATATTGTGCGTGTGATTTACTTTTAATAGGGAAAGATCTCAGATTTGCCTTTTTGAATTAAGAACATTTAAGTTTTCATAGAACGTTTAAATATTCATTAGAAATTTCAGATTTTCAATAGATATAAACAATCAATTTTAAAATAAAGGCCAAGCAGCTCCACCTTTTTGCTCTAACAATCCACATTTATAAAGCGTTAATGTTTATTACATTTAAAGACAAATTGGTTTAAAAAATTAATGATTATCTACAGGTAACTATACAATGCTTAAAATTCAATGCAATTCCCTAATTGCATTATATTTCATAACATATTAGTTTGGAAACTATGAAATGGGCATTGAATGACAGTAAAACAAAACAGAAAACGCCTGTTTCATTGTTTCCAACCTAATATTATCAGCATATTTTAAAGTAAAGCATGCACTAATATATAGTTGAAGTTCATCAAGTTATGAACTTTTGAATACCGATCACTATTAACATAACCTTTAGAATAGTTTCGTTTATTTGACATGCCTACTGCTTAGAAAAATGCGCAATATTCAATTATTTGTCCAAAAACGATTTAATTTGTTTCGTAATCATATTCTTTAACTATTTGTTACATATAGTTCCGAAACAACATTCTTGCAATCATGTTCCCCTTCACTGAGAATATGACTCCTAGTCGAGTGATTTTTGTCATTTCTTTGAACTTAAAAATTGTATAGGGTGGCAAACTAATAATTTTTAGTAATTAAAAAGTTTAAAAGAAGGTTAAATTCCATCTCAAACGATTAGAGACAATGTTTCTCAAAAACAGGATTCGAAAACCTGTCAACAAATATGAGAAATTGATGAACCTTCATGAAGATTATATACAACAGGCGTATGATGTTAAAAACAGTATTATATGTTACATAAAAAGATAAAGATTAATATTTTTCTTTAAATGTTTCTTGTAAAAACTCTTGAATTTTTTTTATTGTTTAGCGATATTAATTTCATTAACATCATTTTGTTAAATAGTTAAATAAATTAATAATGAAATCACATTTTTAACTATTCAAACAATTTCAATTCACTTTTTCAAAATTTGATTGTTGGAACTTGAAATACATTTATAGTTGATAATAATGTATAATTATTATGTTTTGAGGTCAAGCAAATCATGTGAAAATTTTGATATTCTGATTTTTTTTCCACATTACATTTTATTTATTTTTTTAGTTTAAAGTTTCTTGTCTGATTAAAAAAAATATGCTAATATCTAATCGTTTAAAAGTTAGCTACTATCACATAATTAGCCGTAACATATGTAATAAAAATTTCAATACATTTAATATAGATAAAATAAAAATTTAATAAGAAAATAGTAATAAATATAAACAAGAATTAAATTAATTATTAGTAAAAATAAAGTATAATATAGGGCTGGTGTAGCCTGGCTATTAGAGCGTCAGTCTCGTAACCGAAAGGTAGTGAACTCTGCCCTCGTCTAGGCCAAAGACGGCCGTGTTGGCTAATGGCAGTTGAGGCAAGTTCAATATGTCATGAATGCGAAGTCCTCCATGTTTCCTTAACAAGTGATCCTCTGGGTTTAGTTTAGTTTAGTTTTAGTTATATTAACGTCCCGTGTAAAGCAAAACTAGGGCTATTTTGGGACGGACCTCGTAATTTTGAACCAAGATCAGATTACGAGGATGATACCTGAACTGGCACCCCCCTCTCCACACCACGCCACACCAGCGGGAGGATATTTGGCCTGACATATTTAACGTGAATCAGACCCCCTCACACGGCGGTTCTTCGGTGGAATCGAGTCTCGAACCTGAAACACTCCGGTTCCGAAGCCGAGACTTTACCACCGGGCCACCGCGGCCCCTATCCTCTGGGGGTATTGAATCAAGGAGGAGTCGGTCTCTGATTTGGATCTAAATTCTGACTTTCGGATGTATTAATGAGTGTTTGAATGAGTTCGACCTCCCCCTAAAAAGGGTTGTGGGGTGTGTTCGAGCAAAGTCGTCCTTTCACCTTAACAGTGCTCGTTAACAACGAAATTCGCACACTTCTGACTTCATTCGAAAGAGCAGCGCTCATCCGGGCTTGGTATGACCAAGTGTCATTAGACCCACTACCACCACCAAAGTATATTATACTTAAAAAGCAGGATATAATTCAAACTAAAAAAAAACAAGTTTGATTATACGTTAAAGTTTCTAAATATTCCAACAATGCTCTAGAATTCTATTTTTTTGGTTTCGAAAACAAATCATGTAGTTTGATGAAAAAATACCAGTATATTTATAAAGGAAGGAAAACAATTTTTTTTAATCCAACTTGTTCCCTACAGATCCTTATAATAAGTTTCACTCCTGATATGGTTTAGTTGAAAAAGCAAATAAATAATTTTTGGAAGGAAAGAAATGAAAAGAGAAGAAGAATTGGTCTCCAGATCATTCCATAAAAAATTATTATAATTTTTTCTGAAGGAAGAAAACATCTTATGGTTAGTGTCTTCAGCACAAAAGAAACTAGCATTGCCGAACAATAAAATAATAATAATATACGATACGGTCAATTATGCTCACATCTGCAGACGATTTTTGAAAATTTAGTATCTGGAAAATTTGACATTATTGAAGCGAATGTTTGTTGAAACATTGTACTTATTTCAGTTGGGGAAAATGTATAAATTATAGTTTCGTTTTGCATATTTAAACATTCCAAAAAAATTTTAATATGAATGTATT
Source organism: Argiope trifasciata (assembly GCA_026543055.1). Taxonomy (NCBI): domain Eukaryota; kingdom Metazoa; phylum Arthropoda; class Arachnida; order Araneae; family Araneidae; genus Argiope; species Argiope trifasciata. The sequence goes on along the minus strand of JAPMOQ010000584.1, from coordinate 913,636 downwards.
TTAATTAGATTCTTTTTTAAACATTTTTGAAGAATAGTACTTTGTATCTCGATTATAATTAAGATGTTTCTAATTAAAATAAATTACAAAGTTACTCAAACAGTTTTAAAGTATGTTGTATATAGCTTTAATATTGAATCCTCTAAAGTAGCTTTAAATTTAAAATTGAAGAGATTTCACAGTACTCTTATAAAGATAAATACTTATTTCAGTAAAATTGCTTAAGGAACGAAACTAAAACACTTTGAAACATAAGACTGAACATGAGAAAATAAATTAATTAACATAACATTGTACATGTCTAACTATTAAAAATGCACGCTTCATACAACGCGAGAATTTCATCAAAATTTCATTTCTTCGAAACATAAAATTAGATATAGTGATAGCTTATTAAATAATAATTATATGGAATATAATATGGATTTGTAGGAATCAAACACTATATAATCAATAAATTTTTTTGAATCTGAAGATTTTTTTAGTTTTAAATCAGATACAGTTTTTATTCATTTCATAAAAAATACCATTAAACTTTTAAACCATGATTTGCAGAAGTTATATCACTTTGGAATAAAATGGTAAATACTTTAATTACATCTGAAAATGTAAGGAAAGACTGGAATTTCTCAAAAGGAAAAAATTGTGTTTTACAAAAGGAAATGCTTTCTGCAATACTTACTTTTCTTTTATCGAATTTAGATACAGATTTTTGAAAAAACAATTCTTTGAATTATTTGTTTATACCATCACTTTCTTTAGTAAATTAAAAAAATATATTTATAAGAAAAATCTGTGATAAAATAAACTGATGAAGTTAATTAGAGAACTTTATAAAAAGGAGTAAAGAATTTTTTTCTTTCGGAAGTTGTTTTCGTAAAATGAAATTTTCTCCTTCCTACAGAGTAAAAAAAAAAACCTATCATTCTTATGTTTCTTTCAAACATAAATAAATTACTTTTCATTTCTCAACTGTGAAATGCGACCTTTGTATTAATAATAAAAAGAAAAATCGAAAATCGGATTAAATTTGCCTTAAAAAATGATCAAATTCGCATATAATCCAAATACGAAAATATACTGGATACATTAGGCGAGTATAAGATATTCTCCATAAAAACTTTCGTATTATACAGAAGCGAATTTTAAATTTTTTATAATCTCTATTCTTTATTTAGAAAAGTAAATGTGCGCACTTAATTTTCATTCTAAAATTCCCGTCGAAGTTCTGTAAAAGCAAAATGAAAAGGAGTGTGCTGTTTGAATTCGCCTAGATTCGTCCTATTCTTTCCGCCTATTTCTTCATGGACAGCTGTGGCCTGGTGATAAGTTCTCATCTTCGGAGCCGGAGGGTTTCAGGTTCGAGACTTGATTCAACCGAAAAACCGTCGTGTAAGCTGGTCTCTTGCACTTTAAATATGTCAGGCCAAACGTCCTCCCACTGGTGTGGAGTGGAAATGAGGGTGCCACCTCAGGTGGCGTCCTCTTGATCTGACGTTAAAATGACGAGGTTCGTCCCAATATAGCCCTAGTGTACTGATGAATTGGATTATCCAGTTAAAAGGATTAACTATCTAACTATATCTGACTCATTTAGAAGGCTGATATATAATTCCAAGTTCATAATAGAATATCTTTATTCTTGCATCAACAACTCGTGCCCGTCGCTAGGTTCCACTCCTTACGATCTGCACACGCTCTCGCTGAGGTAAGAATGCATAAGTGATGGTAGCATAAATCATGCTGCTCTTTATACAATTTGAAATCAATGACGTCACCTTGCACATTACTTCACTTCTCGAGCTTTAAACGAGAGAATGTGAGAGATCGCCGCAGTACTTTTATAACGGGACGTTAACATAACTAAATTAAAACTAAACTGCATCCTTCTTCAAGTTTCATCTCCTGCTACGGATAATTTCTACAATGTACAGGACTCTAAAATACTTTCTTATCTGTGGAAACAATATTTTTCAGACAATTTCGTTTATCAAAGACTAAGTAAAATAATGTAAGCTATAACTATATTATCTTTAAAAAATCTTTTGCATTACTTTCTCATTAGAATTCTCTGATTTAATATATTAACATATCATTTGCCAGAATATAAAAATGACATACCATGTACTTGAATTCATTTAAATGATTTTCAAAAATATTAAATCATAACATCCACCTAAAATATGTAAAATTTGCTTAAAGTTAATATGCAAAAATTATGTTTATTATGAAGATTGGTTTTTGTATTAAAATAAACAAAACACACGAATTTATTTTTTAATTATAAATAAAATCTTTATTATGGAAAGGTGTTTTTTTTTTTCGGAAAGTTTTATGATGAAGACAATTCGGATAAACTAAAAGGTCAATTATCTAATTGATGGCTAAGTAGTAAATAACTATTTATTTGTTATTTCAATTCAATAATGTAATTTTCATTAAAATTTTATGAATAGAAAAAAAAACAGATATAAGAGCAAAATTATTTTTGCTTAATGTAAGTCATACAATTGACCTTTGACCCACCCTAAGGCACACAGATAAAACCTCGCAAGACTGAATAACTAGACCACCGCAAGAGTAACACCGATAGGAACCGTGATTGAATCTTAATGGCCATCACCGGCCACTGTACAATCCTCCTCGTAGGGAGTACGGCCCTTCATCGACGGGAGGGCCAGTGCCCCTACCTATTATTGTACTCACCAAGTTGGTGAGATCCAGCCACCATATCGGAAGCATCTCATTTTTATTTCGAGGTACCCCTCCCGGGGGGGGAGTGGTTGCTTATTTAAAAAATCCAATTTAGAAAGTTGACGGAAAAAATTACCTCTTCAAACAAATACAACTGATGACATTAACACAAATAGTAAAATCAAAAATTTTAAATATAATTATTTATGACTTAGCTTGTAAATACCATGTTAAAATAGTTGATTCCTTTATTTCTTTGATTGCAATTCAAAATTAATTTTGTAAAATATTAAATTCCAAACAGCAACGCAAAAAACAAATTGATGTTGACTGAGGAATGTATTTATTAAAAAATTTTACTAAATATATTATGAGGCTCGAAGAATGCACTCATTTATTGAATTATTATAGATGTTCTCAGTTGGATTATCTTTAATGTCCAGTACAACAATCTGAATGTACTATAAGATTCGAAGAATACACACATTTATTGAATTATGTACATCATAGATGCTCTCAGTTGGATTATATTTAATGTCCAGTATAATAATCTGAATATACTATGAGAATCGAAGAATACACGCATTTCTTGAATTATGTTCACCATAGATGTTCTCAGTTGGATTATATTTAATGCCCAGTATAATAATCTGAATATATTATGAGATTAGATGAATAAACACCTTTATTGAATTATTTACATCACAGATGTTCTCAGTTGGATTTTCTTTTAATGTCCAGTATAACAGTCGGAATCAAAATAGTGTAGTAAAAATCAAGAACAAAATTTCAAAATAAAACAATGTATTCTTCCACTACTTAACCTTGAAAGTTTAGGACAACGGCTTTGAACCTTGAAACAACATTCACTTTTCTGGTTCTAAATATTTCCTTTTGGTTGGAGTCCAATCCATCAAATAGGCAACACGATTACTCTAGAAACAGTTGAGAAACGACAGCCTGCATCATTATATTCAGAACTACTTCCTAAATTTATCAAATGTGTGTCAAATCAATAATGGAAACTTAAATAATCAAAGCAAATAATCAATCTTCCTCAGTAGCTGAAATTGAGCGTTCCGTTCTAGTAATTAATTTTAAATATGATGTTCGGGTTACAAAATAATCTTAAGGTTTCTGTGGTGACTCAAGTTATATTAGACAGACGATAGATCATTATAAGATATCTTGCCCAAGATATAGTATAAGAATTAAATGATTTGGTATTAGCTTATCTTATGAAATCTTATTCATATGAAATATCAGCAAATATTTATAAATAAGTATTGTAAGCACATTTCAGCATTGAATATATTGATACGAAGATCTAAATAAACACACCATCAGCTTTTAACTAACAAACAAGTTTATTGAAGGAAAGTAGCGACTTGCAACTTTACGAGGTCGAGAAATTGCCCACGACTAGTGGGTATCATCTTTTATATAAGAACGGAATATTTCAGAAACAACTAATTTATATAACAAAGAAAGGCCTAGCATGTTGGTGAACATAAAAAAACAAACTAAAAGTCCATACTTTGGATATAACAGCCATGGCAAGCATCGAACCCGCAAACTCTGGGTTTGGATCGCATACTTTGACCATTCTGCCACTGAGCTCGAGGTAAACTTTCTTTATGCGGCAATATATTGGGTAGGTATATCAGGTGTTTTTAAATGATATTATCAGGAGTTCTTGAATGCCATTTAATGAAGAAGGAAATATAAAACCTCAACAGTAAGTTTTTATATGACTAACTCGGACCATAGTCAACATTTACTTCTATAATTGCTTCAATAACCGAACGATGATTGAATGATTCATATCAAAGTTGTTGTCCAGAAATCTAGTTGCGAAGCTTTCGTCCCCTTCCACGGCTATCAAAAGTGCCTTGTCGTCAAGTTCTGATGGTCTTCCTCTTCTTGGCTTGTCTTCTAAGCTTATGTCGTCAAATTTGAAACGGAAAGACCATTCTCTGGGTCGACTTTCGCTAATTTTGCCCTCACCTGAAATGTCGTTGACATCACGAAATGATTGAGTTGCTTCCCATAATTTCCCAAAAAGGTGCATCATAATATGGTGAATATGAGTATGATTATCAACACGCATTTTTAGAATCTCAAAGAATATTTTCATTTAAAAATTTATAAAATATTGTGACTTTTTATTAAAATATAGCAAGTCAAAGGAACCCCTGATAATTATGTAGAAACCTAATATTTCTCATCAGAAGTATGTATTATATACATCAGAAGTATGTATTATATTATAGTTTGTATTATATTCTTCATTAATTATATATATAGTTCAGAAAGTTAGAAAATTATGTTTTTATTGGGTTCATTCAGCTATAACTTTATTGTAAATGTATGATTATTTATTCCCTTCCTTTCTTATAAATGATTTCTGTTAATTCCAATTAAAATATTTATGATATCATAAATGCAAATCTTTTAGTATAATCAAGGTTACATCTTGTAATTTTTTTGTAAATAATGTAACTAAATAAGGAAAAATCATGTAAAGGTATAAACACTATCTATCTTTCAAATAAAGCATCAAAACTTTTAACAAATTAAAAATCTCTGTAACGAATAAATAAAAATACATAATGTGCATAGTTTTCATTCATTTTCATGTAAATAGATGTTTTTGTAACTTTTTGTAATGTTTGGATAATAAATTATATACAGTATTGAAAATTATATACATTATAAATTATAAGTAAATTATAGTGAATTATATACAGCATTACAGCTAGATTTCAAAAAAAATTATTATAAATGCTTTTTCATTATTATTATTATACAAAATAATCTCAGTTGCATCAGGAAAATTTATTAAAATGTTCCTGTTATACAGAAAAAAATTAACACTTATAATAGCTAATAATAATTATTGCTTTTAGAATATGATCTTGGTTTGCACAATCATCTTGAAAATTGTTTGGAACTATGCTTTTTTTGTTTGGAAGATAAAATAGCTTTCCATATTTCAGTCTTAATTTTTGAAAATAAGGAAAATTAACAATCTAAACATAACGTATTTTTAATTTACATAAGAAAGGTTTTGTAAAATGTGTTTAATTGTGTAATTGCTATTGAGCAATTAAAATTTCATTTTGTCTGTTATATATTTTATAAATTCATAAAATTTGCTCACTTTCAATCTTTATAAAACTAATTTTTAAAAACAAATTTACTTGGTCTTTTTAGATACAGGAAATTTATATAATATATTCTTAATATAAAAAATTCCCATTAAAATAAAAATAGAAAATTTGAATGATTGTATAAATATACTAAATCTAAATTTGTTTTTAAAAACTAAATATTTCGAAGAATCTAATGGTGCATCTTTATTTCAAAAATCAAAAAAAAAAAATTAACTCAAATCTAAAATTTATCTTTCCAAACTCGAAAAATAGTTTTCTTAGCTCACAAAATTGACTTTCATTAAAATCAGAGAACTAGTTTTGGTTGCAATTATATCATAAATGTACATTTATTTATTGATTGTCAATTTTGAGAATACCTTAATAACCAATTAGAAGACTGCAGACAAAATAATTACCGTCCATTTTTTATTAGAAGTCAAATGTTGGATATGAATATTTCCTAATAAATGCATAATTTGGACATTTGGAACTACAATTTGTATCATTAATCTTAATAATTTCATCAAACTATCAGTTGTTCCTCTACTATGGCAAGTGAATGCATATTGCATTTTTATGTTATACGCAAATATGTCAATCCCTTTGAGATCCCTTTACTTTTTCCTTGTTTTTTCCCTTATCAGAGCCAAATAGCGAATATAATCCCTGTGAAAATAATAAATTTTATATAAAAACTTCTAAAAACGTACAAACGATTTGCTAGTCTGGTGATATTTGAATAAATTTATTTCACAGTATAGAGGATGAATCTGTGGAAGCCGACAATCTTTTCAGAAATTTGTAATAAGAAAAAAGTGTTGTGGTTACAAAGAAGTTACAGCATGAAATTATATTTTATTTAATTATCCCACATTTTTATTTCATTTTTGGAATCATAGTCTCATTAAGGACTCGCAGGTCATGACATCTCATCCTCGAAACGACTTATATGCTGCAAACTTTCCTCATACCCCTCCCAAAAAAACAATTATATAAAATTTATACAACTAAAAAAATACGTACCATGACATTCAGGTCTTCCTAAAAATTACGTAAAATTATTCGTTGAATAAGAATTTTTAAAAAAAAACTGTCTTCATTGCCTTAAAATCTTAGATAACATCCCTTTAATGATTTCTAAATACCTGCATAGTTGATAATAGCTCAATTTTTGCTCTGCTCCAACCTATAAATTTTTAATTTTAATGTTTGCAAAATATACAGGAAGATTGAGTAAAAATTTAATTTTAATAGACTTTATTTCTTTACCATGATAACTCAGGAAGAGTTAATTTTAAACGTGAGGTAAAATAACAATTAGGAAAGTAACAGGAGGTAAAGTAACAATTTTACACAATTAGAAAAATCCGTACATGATATTTAAATCTTCATATGAAAGTATGTAAAATTATTCGTTAAACAGGATTTTTTTTAAACAAAAACCTGACTTCATTGTTTCACAGTTTTCAGAAAAATTACTTTGATGTTTATTTAAGTATGAGCATATATAATGATTGCTCAATCTTTTCTGTACTCCATATACAATTTTTTAATTTTTATGTTAGCAAAGGGAGACGAACATATTAAATAAAAATTTAATCCTTTTTAATAGAGTTTATGTATTTACCATGATCATTTATAAATGAAGAGCCGTTTTCAAACACGTGGAGAAGAAAGAAAAAGAAAGCTCAGTAACTTTAAACTAAACAATATTTTTTGTTTGTTTCCTTCACTGATACTTCCGTGAAACTAAACAGAAAAGAAAAATGTATACAAGATTTAGAAAGAAAACTCTTTCAGATTTTCTTTTTTTTTTTCCTTCGTCGGTATTTTTATTCCGGTCTGTTTTTGATGGAAATGTTTATAAAAGAGAGTTCCTTCAAAACATTTTAACTGAGAACTCTTGCTGATTATCATCTAAAAGTGTTGAGAGAAGAAAAAGATTTAAGCTTTTTCTTCATCATTTTTCACAGATGTCTTCAAACTAATTTTCTTTTTTGATTGTATCTATACCTGAAATTCCCTTTATTATTTTACTGTATGAATTTTTTTTAATCAAGTATTACAATGAAAAAAAAGCTTAAAACGTAACGCAAAGCTTAAAGTTTTGGCGTTATATTTTCTTATCAAGAAATTTTTTACATATATCATCGATTTTGAGTGAAATTTTCTGCTCTAGGTTATGTTTCTTACAAAATATTTGAAGAACTACATATCAATAAAAAATTATCATTTTGTCTGAAATAGTTGAGCACAATGAAGATAAAATTTTTATACAGTATTTTTCCCTTGCACTGAAAACTATATCCGTGTTTCACACTGATAAAATTTAATTTTTTTAACGTTTGAAATCGAAATTTTAGTTATTTGACAAATAATAGAGCTGTTCGGTAAAAAATGATAATAATTTTCTAAGAGTTAGTCAAAAA
>JAPMOQ010000584.1:869820-894723 GCA_026543055.1 Argiope trifasciata | reverse complement strand
ACCTTTAGTTGTAGTATCATTCATTCTAGTACCAAAACTTTAGTTGTAGTATCCTTAGTTCTAGTACCAGACTTTTAGTTGTAGTATCATTGATTCTAGTACCAGATCTTTAGTTGTAGTATCATTAATTCTAGTACCAGACCTTTCGTTGTAGTATCATTAGTTCTAGTACCAGACCTTTAGTTGTAGTATCATTATATCTTAACATTTATGTCTTCGATTCAGTTTTTTTCTGTTAAAATATGCTTGTATCCCAAAAAGCAAATTTATTTCAATATAACAATTTAAAATTAATTTTGAAGTTCATGGTGAAATCTCAGACACGAAGCTTGCATAAACACCTGAGTGATAGAAGCTATTGAAGCAACAGATTTTTTGTAGTATCTTCCAGATCTGAACCTTTATTAAGCCTATTTTATTAAAAATTTAAATCATGATTTAGTGACAAAAATGTCGAAAATCAATTTTCTTTTAATAATTAAATTAAATGACGAAAGTCGATCATCTTTTCATAGTTTTGTTTAATTATATTGACGTCCCGTTTCGAAGCAGGTGTAGTTTGGGACGGACCTCGTCTTTTTGAGCCACGGTCAGATAACGAGGACGACTCCTGAGCTGGCATCATTCTCTCCAAACTTCCACACCACCCCAGCGGGACGAATCGGGCCCCGAACCTGCAACCCTCCGGTTCTCAAGCCAAGACCTTACAACGAGGCCACCGCGATCTATGCCATCGAGGGCCAAGAGTACGACTCTGCCACTCAGCCACCACAACCCCTTTTTAAGGAGCGGACTTTCATGTGTACATTTTCACTCAAACAACCACAGATCGTAATTTAGACTTGAACCAGAGAACGATCATCTGATAATTTTTTGAAAACTAAAATGGTGCAAAATTATTTATACTATAATATTTTCAGAAGTTGCTGCAAAAAGCACAAATTTTATTAAATGTTAAGATAAAAATTTAAAACCAATAGGATTGGTTCCCGTTGAACGTTCTCTCTCACTCTCTAATAAAACTATTACCTAAAAGAAAAACATACATTGCATTTACATACAATGTGCATGAGACATACAGACAAGCATTCATTTTTATTTATATCGATAAAGATGTTAAGTGAAACTCTATGAGACAAGTTTATTTAAAATTTCTGTTAGATTTTAACTGACTCCTTTGCCTTCTGATGACTCCTTTCGGACAGCATTCAAGACTGTGCATCATTTTGATACTTTATTCATTTATTTTTCAATTTTAATTGTTAAAAATGTCAAAAGAATAGTAAAAAGACGTAGATTCATTTCTCTGTAAATTCAACCCAAAACAATTGTATATTAATTTATTTTTTGGAGCAATAAACAAATTATATTAAGTGCATAGTAATGCATCTAGCTAATTTTCTGTGAGCAAAAGGCTAATAATATTTAATATTTTTTTATTTTTAGAACTACAGAAACTTTTATTTAAAAACTGAAAGCAGTTTCATACAGTTTTTTTTTTCAATTTTTAATGCTTTTACCACAAATTTGTTTACCGCTTAGGTAAGTCATATCACTGACCTCCAACCCGCCTCTAAGGCACACTGATTAACCTCGCGAGACTGAATGACCGGACCACCGCTACAGCAACACTTGCTGGAACTATGGTTGAATCCTAATGCCTATCACTGGCCACGGTACAACCCTCTCCATAGGGAGTATATCCTGTCATCGATGTGAGGGTCAGAACTCCCATCTACTATCGTACCTGGTTGGCGAGATCCAACCACCATGTCGGTGATATCTCATCCTCATTTCGAGGTGCCTCCCAGTGGTTGGCATTTAGGTACTCTCAGCTTATACCATTCTGAATTTTCTCCAGAAATTGTAGAAGCATGAGGATCAATTTCTAAAAATTAATTCAAACATATTATATTAATCAAAATCTCAAATATCTTCCAACTTCCCCATGATGCAATGAAAATCAAATAAGAATTATTATGAAATTATAGATCTAATGCAAATCTATCAAAAATACATGATGCCAATGTTATTGTTGAATTAAGTCTGTGCAATGAAACATATTTTTGTCCTGAATATATTTTGAATATTAACTAATACTACCTAAATATTTAGTAAATTAATGAATATTAATTAATTAAATTAATTTGACCTTCAACAGATGAACTCATGAACTGTTACTGCTCATGCAATAAAATACATCAATTTTTACTTATTTGTTTATTGACATGAAATTTAAAAATGAAAAAAATGTCAATAAATATTTATCAATGTCTAGTTATTATATTTCCACTTAAAAAGTGAAATAAAGGTAATAATAAAACGCAACAAATTTCATTTTTTTTTCATATGTTTTTTACTAATAAGATCCCTATTTAAATTAATCTACTAAGAGTTTTTTTTTCTTTTTCGACGAATTAAAAAAGACAAAAATTGAAAAGTATTCACTTTCAAAAATATATTTTCACTTTTATTCAAAAGTAAATAACTTCTTGAAGAAATCTAACTCATTTTTAATTACAATCTTTTTCTGTTCATTGTATCATGTTCTAAAATTTTGATACATTTTTCAATTTTAAAAAACACCATTTTCCAAGAATTTCTAATATTTATTTATTTACATTGAAAAAAATATTAGTTTATTTAAGCTTCTTAAAATGAAAAGATATAATTATTTTTCTAAATATTCTTTCATCATTTCTTTTAATTTGTATATTGAAAAAGCATTCTTGTGTTCCAACAAAATATCGTAATATTCTCTTTATGTGTAAGTTTAGCTCTCAATAATTTGTAAAATGCAAAACAAGATTTTACTATCATTTTTGTATCTTTCTTGTTTACTTCCCAAAATTGTGTTTGATAACGTAAAACTTCCCTTTCTTTCTGAGAATACCAAAATATTTTTGATAAAATTCTACGAATAAAGTTATTCAGAAAATTTGATCTTTTGAGAACATTTGAGGACAACATATTTTGTTCTTAATACTTTTCTCTGAAAGTATTTCATGAGTTTTTTTAAACACCCAGAAAACTAAAAAATCACTAACATAAAAAAATGGAAATAATAATTTCTTTCATCTTGGCATGTGTTTATCGATTAATCTCGTGGATAGATAAAAATTACAGTGATAAATTTTTTCTGTTTCCTAAAAATTAAAGTATCAAAAGTAATTCTTTATCAGGGGACAATTATATTGTAATATTAACCTTTTATAGATGTCTTAGGTTCAAATTTATCTTTAAAATTTAAATGAATTGAGCTTGTTCCTGCTGAAACTAAATGACATGAAATGTAAACATAGATTTTCCTTTTTTTTCTTTGGTAATTTCTAATATGATTATCAACAATTGTATGTTTAAACACAACCAAAGAAGGAAAAGACACAATAAAAAGGATTGCTCTTTACAGCAATCCTTTTACATGTAATACTTTTAACCTTAAATCTACTTTTATATAAAAATTTATAATTGAAAAGCTTTTTCAAGGCATATATATTGAAAAAAAGGGAAAAAATTAAAATAGAGCTAAAGTATTTCAAAATCTTAACTTTGCTCAGTTCTTAATATTTATTTCCCAAAATCATGTATTTTAAATTTTATAATCCTACTAGCTGGTACCCGGGACGTTGCCGCTGCAGAAGAAATAATTTCGGAAATATCATTTCAAATTTGAAATACTTTTCTTGTTTAATTAAGAATGATAAACAGAATAATACTTATTTTCCTATCGGAAATGAGTACATTCATTGAAATTGAGGGATATATAAAGGAGAATCGTAAATAATCTTAATTCTACTTTTTTAACTTTATTATTCAAGACAATAAAGTTAAAGAATAGATAAATTTCCGTAAGTATAAGTAATAAGTATTCAGAGTTTTATTGAAATCGGTTGAGTGGTACGGCATCACATAAGAGACATATACAAAAACATTGATTTTTATTTATATAGATCAATATAATAGTTGAAGGAAAAGTAGACAAAAGACAAAAATTTTAAATTTTAAGATGATGTAAAAATGTTTATTCTCAATTGATTTTTCTTGATGGTACTGGAAAAAAAATCGATGGCATTTTGATTCCTTTTTAAGTAATTAAATATTTAATTAATGTTAATTAATATTTAATTATCTTTTAAATACTTACAATACTCCTTCTCATGTCTTAAGAATCCAGTACGCAAAATAGGGTTAAATTCAACAAGTGTCTAGGAGGAGATGTAGAATATGCTATTAGTTTCAGTATCTCAAGACTACTACTTTCCGACAATACTACTTCGCTAAGGGGTGTGATGTGACAAATGAGTGCATTTTCGGAGTTTTTCAATACTTACCTTGATTTTTGCTCCCGTTAGATACTTTTTTGCTCAATTATTGCTTTCCATATATATCCGCCGTGTCGTTTCAAAACTATCAGATTAGCATATATTTATGTAGTATCATTAAGTGTGATTGAGATTATCTACCATGGTAAATCTCAAAAGGTAATCAAAAAACTCAATAATAAATTTTTAAAAAGAAATTTAAACTAAAAAATTATTATTATTTTATTTAAAAAATTGAAAAGCCAGATTTTAAAAGCCGAAATATTCTATAATTAATCATGATTTAAAGTTTAGACCTCTTCACAATAAATAAAAATTCCTCTAAAGTATTTTATTGTGAATAAATCCAATAATCTTTCTCTAATAAAATGACGAACTTCTTGCAATTTTTACGCCTCCTAATTCCGCAAATAGTTTCAAATTATCTTTCAGTTAAATGTAAACATATTCTTTCATTTTTCCTCTCCCCCCCTATTTTAGAGGTCGAGGTGGACTGGTGATAAGGTCTCGGCTTCGGAACCGGAGGGTTTCAGGTTCGGGACTCGATTCCACCGAAGAACCGTTGTGTGAGGGGGTCACTTGCACCTTAAATCTGTCAGGCCAAACGTCCTCCCGCAGGTGTGGAGAGGGGGGTGCCAGTTCCGGTATCATTGCCGTCATCTGACCGCGGTTCAAAATGACGAGCTCCGTCCCAAAATAGCCCAAGTGTGGCTTTGCAACGCGAAGTTAAAATAATTAAATTAAATTAAACTAAACTCACTCCTATTTTGATTAAACAAACACATTATAACATCGCTAGTACCACACATATATTTTACAATATTGTATAATATTAAAAAATATTCGTAATATTGTATATTGTTATAAAATATTCAATTATATAATATAATATCGCATAATATTGTATAATATTGTACAACAGGATGTGCGACCTGGGATATGAGCTAGAGCACAGACGTTTTTAGAATCAGAGAATGAGCAGATTCTCTAGAGACTTTTCTCTGCTACATAATCACAGTGTCTTTTAATTGTATTATGGTATCCGACTACGTTCGAAGTGAAATTTTTGAAAAATTGGATTTTTAAAATATTTAAAACTATGATTTCCAGATGTATTTTCAATAATAATATAAAATACTATAAATACACTGATGGAAAAAAATCCCAACACCAAGAAAAAATTATTGTACAGTAATGAAATTTTAGGAATACATTTGTCTAGATAACATATTTAATTGATTAAAGTTTCAAGATCACAGGTAGAGCCATTGGTGAGAAGAGCCATTTCAAATGTGAAATGTTGGTACATTAGTAACCAGTGTAACCGCCAGAATTTTGAAGGCAAGCATGCAAACGTGCATGCATTGTGTCGTACAGGTGTCGGATATCAGTTTGTGAGATGGAGTTCCATGCCTGTTGTACTTGGGCGTACTTGGGCAGGGACGGTTAATGCTGTTGTGGATGACGCTGGAGTTGTCTTCCAATGATGTCCCATACGTGCTCGATTGGAGAAAGATCTGGAGATCTAACAGGCTAAGAAAACATGTCGACACACTGTAGAGCATGTTGGGTTACAACAGCGGTATGAGGGCGAGTGTTATCCTGTTGGAAAACACCCCCTTGAATGCTCTTCATGAATGGCAGCACAGCAGGTTGTATCACTAGACTGACGTAGAAACTTGCAGTCAGGGTGCGTGGGATAACCACGAGAGTAATCCTGCTGTCATACGAAATTGCTCCCCAAAGCATAACTCCAGGAGTAGGCCCTGTGTCTCTAGGCCGCAGACAGGTCACTAGCAGGCGTTCACCTGGCTTCCTTCTAACCAACAAACGGCTATCACTGCGAACAAGGCAGAACCGGCTTTCATCAGAAAACACAACAGATCTCCACTCCGTCCTCCAATGAGCTCTAGCTTGGCACCACTCACTTCCCAAACGGCAATGGTTTGGAGTCAGTGGAATGTACTGTACAGGGCTTCTGGCTCGGAGATGTCCTTGAAGTAACCGATTTGTAACAGTTCGTTGTGTCACTGTGGTGCCAACAGCAGCTCGAATTTCAGCTGCAGACTCAGTACGATTAGCCACAGCCATACGCCGAATACGACGGTCTTCCCTCTCAGTAGTACCACGTGGCCGCCCGGAACCTGGTCTTCTTAAGGCAGTACCTTCCCTTGACCACTGCCACCAATACTCATGCACAGTGGATACATTCCTGCCAAGTCTTTCAGCAATATCGCGGAAAGAAAACCCACCTTCTCGTAGCCCTACAACACGACCTCGTTCAAACTCAGTGAGCTGTTGATAATGGCTTCTTCGTCTTCTCAGAGGCATCCTTGATTAACATTAACCCACTACGTCAAATCTCAACTGTAAATAACGATGACGAACCTTACAGCGTTTAATTAAAGCAAACCTCATTTGCATGTTCAGTGTCGCTACTAGCGCCACACTTACGTGCGTAGCTCGAAATTTGAATCGACGTCATCTTTCAGATGTATAAACAAACCTACCAAATTTCGTTTATCTAGCACTGCTCCTTCCTAGTGTTGGGATTTTTTTTCCATCAGTGTATAAAAACATTATTCGAAAATATAATATATTTTGATAAATAGGAAAATGTGTGGTAAATCTGAATGAAATTTAACCAAAATGGTTAACACTGTATAGCAGCAATCCTATTTTTCTTTGTACACTAGTTATAGAATACAATGATGAATGAAATGAACCGAAATCTGAGAAAAATCTTGAGATGCAAAGAAGTTATGGTAAAATTATATGTATATATGCATTTTTTCCATTAAATCACAACTTATTTTTTCTACAAACACCTATAAATGAAAGAGTATTTCACCAACAATAAAACTTTTGGTTCATTTCATTGCCCATATTATTTAAAACACACGCTGATATTTTTATGTAAATATCTCTAATTAGTTTTTGAGATATCATGTTACTGTTGGAGAATTATTATGAAAATGAAAGTTCTGAGAAAATTGGAGTGAAAGATAAATTTTAGCTGAAACCTGTATGAGAGGCCAAGCCTTTCTTTTCCCAGAAAAGTGTTTTGGAAAGCGGAAAGCCTGAACTACAAGGAATAACAATTAAAAAAATTAGCCAATGTATTCGTTAAACAGTGTTTCTAACGTTATCGGATACCTTAAGATTATTATCAGATGAGAAAATGTTTACGACATTTATTCTGAAGTAGCTTAGCATATTAACCAAACATATGTCATAACTAGAGTATTATTAGGTTCTGGAAAACTATTTTAAAGCAAATAATTAGTTTTCAACATTAACCTTACAATCATTCTATTTCGAGAATAATATTTGGGTTTTTGAAATAACTTTAGGATTTCAGCAATTTCTACAGCTTGATGGAAAGAAAAGCCTCTTTGTCAGCACAGATGCAAAATATCCCAAAATAGATGTGTAACACAAGGATCATTAATTAGTAGCCTTTGCAACCCAAGTGAATGATGAGAAAATATTTGGTACTTGGTATTGTGAATTACTCCTACGTATGTAGCATTGCATAAATTGTGTATAGGGTTAACTGATAAACATGCACTCTTAAGAGCTGAATCGTTTAGTTTCTATATTTGCTAATAACCAGGTACCCCAGACTGTTGCGCAATGTTGTTTAATATTGTAAGACATTATATTATTAAATATTCAATAATATTATTCAAAATTGTTAATGTTGTTTAATATTATATAATATTGTACACATATTTGTGCTTTACCATTATATTATATTTCATTGCATTGTATAGCGTTATATTCAAATTATAATGAATTGGATTGCATTGTATAGCGTTATATTCAAATTATAATGAATTGGATTGCATTGTATAGCGTTATATTCAAATTATAATGAATTGGATTGCATTGTATTGTACAGGGTAATCATAAAGGAATAAATGATTTTGCAGATCTATTAAAAGAAAAAGAAATGAATTACAAACTTGTTATTCATAAGAAATAAAAAATAAGAGTTGGAAATTTAAATTCATCACACTTATAAATGTTGAATCTAAATAGTCATTAAATAATTTTATAATTAAAAATGTGTTATAATTATTTCATATCTTTGAACAATTTATTTCCTCATGTAACATAACCAAATAAGATATTGTTTTTTCACGATTGCAATTATTTTCTTTGCTAGCATGGAGCAACTTTATTTCTATTCTAATAATTTTACATTTCAACTGACTTCCAAATGATCCGACTTTGCCCTTCACTAGAGTGTTTGTTAAAACGTCACATCTAATTGTATACTTGTAAAAGATACAGATAAATGGTAAAAAAAGATATGGAATTATAAATTAGTTAAGCTATTAAATAACTTTAGTTAGCAATTTTTCCAAAATGTAATGAATTTTTAATTTAATGATAGCTCTGAAATCAATAAATGCTTTTGTGCTCATCCTTTTAGGCTTAATAGGAATAATTGAACTTATTAGTAAGCAGAATGTAGTAAATATTCTATTCTAATAATTGTACATTGTAACTGATTTCCAAATCATCCCACTTTGCCCTTCTTTAGAGTTTTGTTAAAACGTCACATCTAATTGTATACAGTCGAATCCGGTTAATTGGACCACCGGATAATCGGACCAGCCGCTTATTCGGACCGAATCTCAAAGAACCGAAACAAATCCTATGTACATAAGCCTAATATTATTCGCTTATTTGAACCAAAATTCCGTTTAAACGGACCAAAGAACGTGGCAGGGAAGATAAAAAAGAAGCCACAAGTCGCCTGTGTACAGCAGGAAGTCCGAAAGGGAAAAGAACCAGTGGGAGGTGAGCAAGCACTTTGTTTCTTAGAACGGACAGCTCGGTAGTAAGTTCTTCAAACGTTGACTTGAATTTGATAAGAACTTTTTTTAATGTGCTTCGCACGCTGAGTATCATGTAGATCGTTTCGAAGAATTTGTTTGTAAATTTATTTTTCATTGAACAAAGCTCATAAGCAACAGTAGTTCTTGTTTGTATGTTTCCATACGCGTGTACCGCACAATAAAGGTCATAATGACATTTTAATATATTACGTATAGCACGTCTCGTCTTGTAACATAGGGCATGTTCGTGTAATCGGACCATCCGGTTATTAGGACCAAAATGATCACGTCCCGATGTGGTCCGATTAACCGGAATCGACTGCACTTGTAAAAGATACAGGTATATGGTAAAAAAAGGTATGGAATTATGATAAGTTAGTTAAGCTATTTAATAGCAATTTTTCCTAAATGTAAGGAATTTTCAATTTAATGATAACTCTGAAATCAGTAAATATTTTTGTGCTCATCCTGTTAGGTTTAATAGGAATAATTGAATTCAATAATAAGCAGAATGTAGTAAGTAACAGAAATTGTTGCAAATTGGCAAATGTCAATACCAAAATATTTCGCATAAGAAGGAAAACAAATCCCTATGCCACATTAAATATTTTGATAATTAGAAATGCTTTTTAATCTTTTTCGTATATTTGAATAATTTATTTCCTCGTGTTCGAAAATATCACCAAACAAGATATTGTGTTTTCACGAATGCAATTATTTTCTTTGCCAGTCTCGAGCAAGAATATTTCTATTCTAATAATTTTACGTTTTAACTGATTTCCAAATCATCGCTCTTTGCCCTTCTTTAGAGTTTTTGTTAAAACGTCACATATAAAACCTGTATAAGATACAGATATATGATAAAAAAAGATATGGAATTATGATAAGTTAGTTAAGTTATTAAATAACTTAACAATTTTTCCTAAATACTGTAAGGAATTTTTAATTTAATGATAACTCTTAAAACAGTAAATTTTTTTGTACTCATCCTGTTAGGCTTAATAGGAATAATTGAATTCAGTAGTAAGAAGAATGTATTAAGTAACAGAAATTGTTGCAAAATGGCAAATGAGAATGACATAATATTTCACATAAGAAGGAGAACAATTCCACATGTCACATTAAATATTTTGATAATTATAAATGTTTTATAATCTTTTTTGTATATTTGAAAACTTTCTTTCCTCGTGTTCGAAAACATCATCAGATAAGATATTGTGCTATCACGATTACAATTATGTTCTTTGCAAGCCTCGAGCAGGTATATTTCTATTCTAATAATTTTACATTTTAACTGCTTTCCAAATTGTCCCTCTTTGCCCTTCTTTAGAGTTTTTGTTAAAACGTCACATCTAATTGTATACTTGTAAAAGATACAGATATATGGTAAAAAAAAAGATATGGAATTATAAATTAATTAAGCTATTAAATAACTTTAGTTAACCATTTTTCCAAAATGTAATGAATTTTTAATTTAATGATAACTCAAAAATAAGTAAATGTTTTTGTGCACATCCTGTTAGACTTAACAGGAATAATTGAATTCAGTAGTAAGCTGAATGTAGTAAAAAGCAGAAATTGTTGCAAATTGCCAAATAACAAAAAACATGAACATACATGAAATATGTATGTTAATAAATATTTCATGTAAGAAAAACAATTCCCCATGCCATACTAAATATCTTTCAATTAGAAATATTTTATATTTTTTTTTCCTTTATTTGAATATTTTTCTTCCTTGTGTTCGAAAACTTAACCAAACAAGATATTGTGTTTTCACAATTACAATTATTTTCTTTGAAAGCCTATTTCTATATTTCTATTCGAATAATTTTACATTTTAACTTACTTCCAAGTGGCCTTATTTATAGTTTTTTTAAAAGTCACATCCTATACCTGTAAAGGATTCAGGTAAATGGTAAAAAAACGATATATAATTATGATGTTAGTTAAGCTATTAAACAACTTTAGTTTACAATTTTTACAAACCGTTGAGAATTTTTAATATTGATGTTTTCATGATTACAATTATTTTCTTTGCAAGCCTCGAGCAAGTATATTTCTATTCTAATAATTTTGCATTTTAACTGCTTCCCAAATCGTATGTTTGTGCCTTTCTTTAGAATTTTTGTTATCTGTATTTAGCCGTTTTATTCTCAACCAATCCCTTCTCGCTGTGCAAATGAAAAAAAAAGAACTATCTTTAAAGACACAAAAAACAATTCTCACATTTCTTGACATCTGAGCGTCTGTTATTGCATACCGTTACAAAGAATTCCCGAAATTAAAACACTCTTTTTTTCCTTTTCTTCTCTTACCTTGAGAAAAAGAATTTTCCTTATAAACAACTTGAGTCGCACTGCGAACTATAAAAAGAGAAAAAAGCACTTTGTCCTTTTTGTCACAAGCTTTGTCTGTTCAAAGAAAAAGAAAAAAGTTGCAATACAAGAATTTGCGACGAATGTCTGACAGTATTTTCAAAAACATTTTTTTGAAACAATATTAAAAATTCCAAATAATCCACTGGAATTTCTTCCCATTTTTAATGTCGTTGCTGTTTCCATCTGTAAAATTTCAGTGTCTCGTCAGTGTTGAAATTCTTCTAAAAGAAATCGTTCTTTTGGAATTTTAATTCTGAATCATAAAAAATAAAAATATAGTCACATTTCGCACTCGTTATTATTTCCGGGAAATCATTTTGCACCTACACTTCTGTCAAAGGCCTTTTCATTTATTGGAATTCTAATTTTTACTTTCTTGTATTCAAAATATTAAAAAAAAAACATTACAATCTTCGAAGAATTCAAATTCGAATTATTGATCCATTTCTACGTTTTAGCCTTACCCAGCCAGAGGAATATAATATTACAAATTTTTAAATGTTTTATATTTTTATTATGTTTATGTGTAAATGTTTCAGGCAGATCAGATTTTATTGATTAGCATCCATTAGACAAGAATTGGTTTCTCCGTTTACAAAGTTGCTGTTTGGCAACATTATCGCCGACTTAGAGAGAGTTTTAGAGATCTTGGCGTCATTCCAAAAGACTTCGAAAGTTCGGGAATTGAAACTCTAGCACTAATATTTAGGAGTTAATATTTTATATAATATTTAGTTAATATTTAGGAGTTAATATTTTTCTTGAAATCAGTGGAATAATATTTACGTCATATCTCCCCAAGGTAAAGCAAAAATTGTACATGATCAAAGTGTAAATCAAAGAGGAAAGACATTCCATGCCATCCATCCAAAAACTAGGAATTAATTTCTGCAAACCATCACCTCTATAGGAGATAGTTCCTGTTTAAAAGCAGGTGCTCCTTTAAACTCCAAAAGATCGTAAGTAGAGAAACGAGTTGACTGAAAGCGTTTTTGCTTGTGATATGATCGTTTGAGGCTTTTTGAAATCTATTATTCTGTTATTAATTACCACTGAATAACGCTGTACTCGAGTACGTAACTGTGATATTTGGTTCGTATAAAGTCCAGAATTTGCTCAAATTTCTTGAATGAATATTTTATATTTTTAAGATTGTTTTTTCATTGATTAAGAAATCAAAAGAGCCCCGAATTCATAATAATATTATTGAAGTTTTATCTACCTATCTGTGAACATGATACAACAAAAATGCTTTTATCTATACTGATGAAATTTGTTATATAGGCTTAACCAAACTTCAAAATTTCTGAACGATATTTATTCAGTAGAAGTGTATTTACCTGGCTGTATGAGTACAAGTGAACTCAATAATTACAAAACGCAAAGATTTACGAGAATAAAATTTAGGCTCAATCCAGTTAGAAAAATTCTGTATGTCTGGCTGCAAGGATAAAAGTGGACACGTTGACTGCAAATCATAAGGTTATAGACAGATAAAATTTGGTTCACAAGGTTCATCATATAAAATAAAGATTCATTTCAATATTAATTAAATTCAGTTAAAAAGTTGCATTTTCAATCTAGATTACGATTAGTTTGTGACAATTATTATTGAATTTATACTAAATAATTAAACATCTAATGCAATTGATTGTAAACGTATACATATTTTCTAAGAAATATTTTTAGTATATTTAGAGAGCCTAGACTGAAGTAAATTAGAGATATGTAATAATAGTCGTTTAGGCATATGAAGACTCTAAAGATTTCGATAATAATGGGGGGGGGGGTTTAGAAGAATTTAAATATAACCAGATTAGTGGAGTCGAAATGCACAATGAAAATGATGATGAAACCATGCCCTTTTACTTTTTCGCAGATAATACTAGCTGATTTTCTGATAATATACAAGATGGTAACATTTTTATAAATTTTTTGTTTTAAAATATGACTGTTTTATTTATATATAACATATTATCAGATGACGGACTTTTTATCTTCCAAATATTAATCAGAATTTCCAAAGTTACTTCGAATGTGTTTATTATCACATGTCATTTTTTTTATCCTTTAATCCTTAACTGCGTAATTTTTAAAAATGACAATTCAGATGTGATGTTTGCAAATAAATTCAAAATTGTTTGAATAAAATAAATATGACTAGATTAGAGAAGGGGAAATGCACAATGAGAATGAAGTGGAAATCATAGCCTTTCCCTTTGACGTAAATAATTCCTACAGATTTTCTGATAATACACAGGATGGTCATATTTTCATAAAATTGTTTTGAAATATGACTGCTTTATTTATATATAACGCATTTCCACATGTCATATTTTTTTATCTTTCAACTATTAATTAGAAATTCCAAAGTTTCTTCTAATGTGTATATTATCACATGCCATTATTTTTTATTCTTTAACTCACTAACTGCATAATTTTAAAAAATGACAATTCAGATGTGACGTTTTCATACAAAGTTTCAAGCCACCTGATGATATATATTAAGCGATAATAATATGAAATAATAGAAGTATGTAATCTGAAACACAGACACTCTAAACTGCTAAATAAGTGGAATGCAGTAGAAATTGGACTGATTGACAACCCTTGCAATACACGGAATATGCTGCTAGAGAATTAGAATGTATTCTGTGTTTCAGAAGATATACATTCAGTATTTCAGAATGTATTCTACTATGAATTAGTTGTATTCTTTGTTTCAGTATATGTTAGTATATACACATTCACTATTTCAGAATGTATTCTACTATGAATTAGAATGTATTTTATGTTTCAGTATATGTTAGTATATATACATTCAGTATTTCAGAATGTATTCTACTATGAATTAGTTGTATTCTATGTTTCAATATATGTTAGTATATATACATTCACTATTTCAGAATGTATTCTACTATGAATTAGATATATTCTATGTTCCTCAAAGTTAACAATTTCTCTGCAGAAATGCCTAAACACATATTTAACTACTACTATTAGTAAATGTAGTCCTTTAAAAATTACCATAATGGCACTTAAAAAAAGAAATTGTTTATTATCAAGAAATTAAAGTAATAAACATAAATTAATAAAAATAGCTAATATATTTTAGCTTCTCTGTCTCTTAGAAAAACCAAAACATCTCATTTCTAAGAAAAGTATTAAACAGATTATTTTTAAAAGCTACTTCTTTGTTAATACAACATTAAGAGAAAATATATTTCCTGCACAAGTGATAAATAATAAGCCTCGCTGTTTCTCTATTTTGCTTTCAAAACTGGGCCATGGAAAGTTTTATTTAATAGCTCTCTGGAAGGAATTTGTAATTATTGTTTTTCTTAAAGTTAAATTTAAGTCTTTTGAACAATCTCAATTGAAAAACAAAGTAAGAAGCTTCTTGAAATAGTTTTATAAAAACGTCAAGCTCAATATTATTTGGCGAAGTTAAAAATTGCTAAATTTGCATAATTCCACTTGGTTAAATTCAAGAAGAGATTTTAGTTCTAGATTTCACCAAGTCAAAATGGTGAGAAAATTCCTTTGACAGCAGGTGGGTGGTGTTTCATTTTTTGTAAGCTCATGCTCCCGATATAGAATACCTAGATGGGAAAAATTCAAGCTCTGAAAGGTTTTATTTTGTCACTTACCCATATAAAACGAAATTATCAATACAAAACAAGTAGCATCTATCGATTTCTGTTGTAGTATTTTTAAACAAACCATCTCGGACAAGAACTTAATTTCAAAATATAAAGATTTTGTCAATTACCCTTATAAAACGAAATTACCGAAACAAGACAAGTGATAATTATTGATTTCGGTTGTAGTATTTTCAAACAAACCATTTCGGACTAGAAACTAAATTTCAAAATATAAAGATTTTATTTTGTCAATTACCCATATAAAACGAAATTACCAAAACAAGACAAGTGATAATTATTGATTTCTGTTGTAGTATTTTTAAACAAACCGTTACAGATTAAAACTTGATTTCCAAATATAGAAATAACTAAAAGGAACGCATATGTTAGGAAATTCTCCGTTCTAAAGAGGATTATTTTTTTTTTAATTCTTTTAACTGTCTAAAGAATCTATTTAAATTATCGAAACACGTGGAGAAATGTTTCACTTGTAAATAGCATTTCTTTAATGTTAAATTCATTTCAAACAAAAGGGATTAAGAAATGATGGCGTTGTCATTTTATTGTGTTGATCGTAAAATTGTAAAACATTTTTATGGCCATATCTTTGGGCATACGAAGCCTTTTTTTATTTCGTATGTGCTCACAATGCGTAGATGAAATCTGTTCCCATGTTATTTTGCACATCTTATTAAAGATTACTTGTTTCATATCTTTAAACTCGAAATTTTTTATCGGTTTCTTAATATTTTACTGTTGTGCATGAGTTAACGCATATATACTGGATAATAGAACCTTTCTACTTCTTTGTAATTGAAGAAGGTCTAGAGTTGATAAAAACAACTGAGAAAACCAACTTTCCAGTCGAGTTGAATACTTTGGCGTATAACCAACCTTTGGCAACTTAGATGCGATGGGAAAATAATTTCTCTTTCAGTAAAACTCGCCAACCCTGTATAGAGAGAGTCTAGGATGGGGAGAAAGTGTAGAAATAAGATTTGTCCAACATACGCAAAATGAAGTGAAACGTTTTTCTTTCACAGTCAGACAGACAGAATTCGATGTTATAGACCCATTTCTCTTTCTTTCTCTCGTTTATAATCTTATACTATAATACGAGGAATGGTCGCCAAGTCGAAAATCGCCCCAGAATTAATAAACTCCGGTAAACTTGGGGGTCTGGGGTTTTTGGCCACGAGGAATCGATTGGCGCCGGTTTTGAAGCGCTACGGTCGAGCAGTCGGAGTTACAGTTAGGATATTTTCAAGCTTTATTAGTTCACCATAATGGCTAATAAGTTTCAAGCGGTAACGTGCTGCCATCTATAGCCAATATGGCGAACTAATAAAGTTTCCAGAAGATGATCCGGAACTCAAGGAACTGATCTCGAAATGGATGATCCATAACCCGTGTGGTGATATGAACCCAATCACTCCGTGCATGGTCAGCAAACATGGAAGAGACCAGTGCAGATGGGGATTTCCAATGAAACATCAAGGCATGACATCGCTGGTGGACGATGAAAAGCCGAGGTTTAACCGGTTATCTTTTCACCAATGGTTTCACAAATTTTCTTATGGCATGTATTGTTTTGATAAATCACAATTGAAAATTTAAATCTTCGAGTTAGCTTCGATACCTGTTTTCTCCGAGCGGAGCTCGGTCACCCGCTGGTATGTGTAAATAACAAGAAAGCACAAAAATGTCGGATTCTCAACAAAAGGATTTCATATTCACTACAGTAAAATTTGTCTGTCCTATATTTGATAGTCTGTTTTTAGAATTGGAGAAAGTTAAAAAAATTCATTTTCTCTAATTGTTGTCAAAAATTATTTCTAGATCAATAAGTCAGAAAAAAAATTTTAAATAGGTATTTTTCAAATATGTATTTCGTTAATGCGTAAATGAAGACATCCCGGTCAGAGACTTGGATTCAGGATAACTTTATTGTTATTTTCTTTCTTTTCTTTTATTTATTTATTTATTTATTTATTGTCTCATTTATTACAGTATTGAAATTTATTTTGGAAATGTAATATATTCTAAAAATCCTGTAGTTACCCAAAAAAATAATAATAATTCTAAAAATGCTAAATTTTATAATATTAAATGTTGAAAAGATATAAGAAAAAACCTAGACAATTTTTAACCCTTTAAGCTGTCAATTTTTTTACCAGAAATGCTTCCAAAAAAGGCATATTTTTTCTTCCACAATTTTACTCATGAGAGAAGAATCAATGAATGTTTCCTAAAATTGTAGAACATCAGAAGCGTCGTCAAATTGAATCATGTCAACAGAAGGAATACTAGTAAATTTAAATCGAGGACACGGAACAGGTTGGTTTTTCACATCAACCTCGGTAAAAATTCCTGCAGAACTCTATTCTTCATCAAAGCTGAGCTCATTGCACGAATCATCTGAGGGATAATCCAACTTAGAACAAATATCTGCATCAGAATGTAGTTCATCATCTAACAAGAAAGTATTTTCGTTCATTCCATCCATAACTTCCATAAGAAAAAACAAGGTTTTAAATTCACAAGCGTTGAATACAGTAGAACAAAAATTTCAAAGAAATATTCCCGCTACAAAGAAAAAACCCGGATGAAAAGCATTTCAGTTACATGGACAAGCCATGCCATCTATTAAAAAATATTAATTCTAAATAGTCTCTTTACTATATTGAAAATACGGGCAAACCAGAGAAGGAAAGGAGAAAATATCGATGCCCGTACGCCTTACGAGCAAACCAGTTGAGGCCAATTTTGGGTAGCAAGTACACTGTACGGGCAAACCGCTTAAGGGGTTAATGATAGTTACTTCATTTCTATATTATGGATTGGCACTAACGTTGATAGCTGCAAGAATTCAACAAATAAAAAGGAAAAAACAATACGAATTGCAATCTATATAAATAAAAGTGAAAAGTTGTCTCTATATCTCTTATGTGCTGCCGGAGAGCTCATCCGATTCCGATAAAATTTCGACTACGTATTTCTTGCAGTTACGAGATGGTTATAGGCATAGTAAAATTATATAATATATAAAAAATATTTTCGGATCTATTTACCCGCATCTATTAACCAAGGATTAACCACCAAATAACTCACCAAGGAGACGCAACAGATTCAGTAAAGATGCTAAATTCAAGCTAGTCGTTAATATTTATTAGCTATTGTATTTAAATGCAATATAAGTCTTTCTCTCATGTAATGGTTTTATTAGAGAGTGTACGAGAAAGTTTTAGGGGAACAATCCTTAAGTTTGAAAATTTAACTGAATATTTAATAAAATTTTAGCTTTTCCGCAGTAACTTCCGAAAATATTAGATTACAACTAATTTTGCACCATCTTAGTTCTTAAAAAATTATCTTATCAATCATTTTACTGAATAAATATATTTTCTATCTTTAATCAATTTTAAAAGAAAATATTTTAATCACATTTTTTAACATTAAACTTGAGAATACAGAGCAAATATTAAACGAATCACGAGATGCAATAATTAGTTTCTTTCATTACCATTCTGAAAGAACACCAACTTTTATAATTCTAAAAGAATACACAAATCCAATACATAAAAATGAATATTTGTTTGTCGAATAGAATAATAAAAATTGAATAACTACTATTTATGCTTCTCCTTTATAGATTCTTCAATTTCAATGAATGTACTCATTGCCAACAAGAAAATAAATATAATACTTAATTAAACAAAATAACTATTTTAAATTCCAAACAATGTTTCCAAAATTATTTCTTCAGTGACAGCAACGCGCCGGGTACCAGCTAGTGGTAAATATCTAGATATTAACTGGTGCATTATAAATTTTTTCAGCCATAGTTTCAGAGATGTGAAGTCAAAAATAGCATAATAGCAACAAAATCTTGGAAACAACGACAGACATTCTTGCCCTTTTCCTCGTTTTTTTGAAATGAAACATTATATTCATTGAAAAAAGAAGATAATCAGAGCCAATGAAAATTTCGACTTTCATTTTGATTTTTTTTTACTCATTTTAGCTTTCCTGTTACTGGTTAAGGCAATTTTATCAAAAAAAATGTGAATACTGAAGACAGTTTATTATTACAACATCTCATCCTAAATGCAATACCTAACACCAAAACTTGCTTCTATTGACAGTAATAAAATATATGATTTTCTACTATATAATCTTGCACATCCTTGAAACAATTTTTTTTTCTCATTTTGAAATTAGATTTCAAATTTGTTTAAAGTCTATAACTCAAATTGCACTGACGTCTTATTTCAAGTAAGTAGGTATTATCCATTAAGCCAAAATATAAGGCAACAGTTACGACTCGGTTAGGACAGGTTGAGAAACAGGACTCATAAATTTAATTATAGAATCGCCGATAAATCAAATTTATGTCATAACCATATTATTCAAGATTTGGAAACTTGATTCAAACCACATAATTAATCTTACTTGTTGACTTAAGTAGTATTATAGAATCTGATGATTCAATTTCAATATGATGTTACAATTGAGTTTCATAATAATAATTTTAGGAATTATATGATGACTAAGTACATCCCAAATACTAAAATATTTCGTTAATAACATAGATATAATTAATATATCCCAAAAGCTATATGTAACGCATTAATCATTTCGTTTTAATATTTGCAACTCATATGCATGTTGGAAATATTTGATTCTGGAGGGTCTATAACAGTTTGTATAACAGCATCTGAGGGGGAGTAACTATCAATATATATCCCCCCAGCTGCTATATATTTATATATGCCTTATATATTCATATATATTGATATATTTCCTTGTGAAATGCATACAAGATTAAATATTCGTATTATAATTAAACAATCGAATGAATCAAATAGATATATCTAAATTGAATGGATGTACAACGCATATATTCAGACCACTCATGCCAGCTTTCAGAAAGTTATTGCTCACATCCTGAGATTCAAATATTATTGGTAAATTTCGATACGATATGAATCACAAAATAATTGCATATGTTATAAGTGCTTCATCGTTAAATAATGTATATGAATCATAAAATAGTGTATACGAATCTTAAAATAGTATAACAAACCATAAAACTTAGAATCAGCAAATTTGGCAAAATGTTACATCTTAGGTAGGTACGATTTTTCTTTTTAATGAATGAGCATATTGCACTAAAAAAATTTCGACATTGTTTTAAATAGATTTACTTCTTTAGCCGTTTTAATTTTATCGTCATTTTCAAGGTGTTTTTCTTAATTACTTTTAATAGTTTTTTTAATTCTTTCAAATATAGCATCAACATCATTAAAATTTACATCAACGCTTTCCATTATTTTAATATTTGTCTTATATATTTATTATAGTTTCAAATATTAGGTTATATATTAGGTTTGCACATTGTGGCTTCATTAATCGAAATTTTTTAAAAATAGCATGAAGATTTGCAAATTTAATCTTACCACGATGTTACATTTTCATACGAATCACCCATAATTTTTATACCAGCAAAAATTTTGGTTGTTATTTAAATTGATTTTAAAGCATCGAGAAAAATTCTATTTCTAAAGCTGATTTTTATTTGGTTATCAAAATTGCTTTTTAGAATAATGTATGTATATTAGGTAAGCCCATTACAGAAAACTTCAATTTAAAACAAAACACAATTAGTAGTATTGCAATGAAATAAAATAATGTCTTTACAAGACCTTACATTCAAACTTTAAAATATATTACTGTGATACAAAGTTTATATTATAAATTATTTTATCATCCAAATTAAGAATTTTGTCAGCCATAAGGATTTTTTAATATTTTTTTAAGTACGTTTATACTTGTGAAATAATTTATAAATGCTGTCGATGAAAGCGAATTTTTAATTCAAAGGATTATTTTATAGAAAAAATAACTTATATTTGTAGAAAACAAATCATTCAGCAGAATAATCATATTTTCTAGAAAAAAAAATTAAAAGGGAATTTTTACAGTGGCAGCATGAGTTTATATATTTAATTATACATTAAATACATAAAGTGTTGATGTGTGTGTGTGTGTGTGTGTGTGTGTGTGTGCGTGTGTGCGTGTGTGTGACAAAACTTCGTACTTAGAATACTGTTGATTAAAAAACTATATCTTATCTAACAATTAATAAAAATAAATAAAAAGCACTATTTCTTAGGTTAATTTTATATATTGTGAATTTTTAATATTCTTTATATTGCCGAGTCTACATAACTGAATGGTTATGACACCGGACTCATAATCAGATCATGTGATCGAATCCCAGAAGACTTAAAATTTGTTTAAACATTTTTCCTTAATTTGTTTTTCCTTTCTTTCATTTACCAGATAAGTGCTCCGAACTTTTCTTACTGTCTCCAGAAAGGTATTCTGGAACTTGTACAAAAGCTGAAGATCTCTCGGTCACCATTCTGCTTTAAGGATCTGCTCGGGGGCATTTCGGACTTCCCCGGTAGAGAGCCTGTATGCTATTTATTACCAACTACCTCTTTATCTAAGACGAAAGAAGTTATCTGCTCTTTATCATTTTCGAACAAAGTCTCTTTTAGATCATCCTATTTCCCAAACAAATTTACCAGTTGGTCTTCGAAGACTTTATAACGCCCGCCCCTCTAACGTTCTCTCATTTACTGAGAGAATCAAAGAAATTCTCCCTGATTTAAATCTAACTGATGTTTCCATAAAATCGCATGATTTCTTTTCCTTTCCACCTGGGATATCCCAAAATTTTCCTTTCTGAACCCCCTTTTTGGGATTCGATAAAATTTCAACTGCCCCAGTGGTGTTTCAACAGTTATTTAACTGCCATCGCTATCAGTATCCTTCATTTTCACCCATATTCACTGTCGGTTCTAAATCAATTGATCATGCTGGTTGTGGCATTGTTCTCCTTTTGGTGTTCTGATCTATCGTATACATAACTACTGTTCTGTATTTACAGCTGAGCTAGTGGCTATTTTTTGGGCTCTCCAGGAAATTTCCTCCCTGGCTCACCGAAATTTTATTATTTATACCGATAGCATGAGTGCATTAAAAACGCTCTCACACTACCACAATAAGATGCATCCAATCGCTAACAGAATTCTGTGCACTTTGAGTCCTCTGAGAATCAAAGGTTTTAATGTCATTTTTTGCTGGGAGCCAAGCCATGTTGGTATTTCCGGAAATGAGATAACGGATTCTTTAGCTCAATCTGCATCCTCTTTCCTAAACCAAGAACTCCCATCCTGTGATGTCAAGACATCGTTGGCGGGTCGGCGTTTGCTTACTTGGCAAGAAACTTGGGATTTATTGACTCACAATAAATTGCACTCTGTCATGCCGACCAATGCAATGTGGTCATCTCTCAATATACGTGCGTTAGATGCAAAGTTAACACCCCTCTGTATAGGACATACGCACTGTACTCACAAACATTTGTTATTTGGCGAAAGGGCACCAATGTGCCAGACCTGTCAGTTTAGTTTAGTTTAGTTATGTTAACATCCCGTTTTAAAGCAACACGAGGGCTATTTTGGAACGGACCTCGTCATTTTGAACCACGGTCAGATGACGAGGACGACATCTGAAGTGGCACCCCCCTCTCCACACCACTCCACACCAGCAGGAACAGACCTGTCAGGTTGATCTAAGTGTTAAGCACATGTTAATTGGATGCCCTATGTACCATTTCTATCGTGTCAACATTTTCAATAAATGATCCGTAAGTCTAACTGACTTGGTGGTTGAGAAATACCACCCAAATATTTTTACATTTTTAAAAGCGATTCATCTTTTTACTTGCATCTAGTTGCTTTTCGACCTTTTAATCTCTTTTAGAGCTTCATTTTGGAGTTGTATCATTAACTTCGCAATTTTAATTTGTTTCACAAGTTTTTTCTGCGATTACGAAATTTTAAAATTTTTATTAGCTGATTTTCACACCCCTTGTATTTCTTGCAATTTTCTCAATTCGTATTAATTTGATTCATAAGTTGGGCTCATATTAATGTAGTCTTTATTTAAACCATATGACTGGCGCAGTATGGCCATAAAGGGCTCTTGTGCCAATAAACCTTACCTACCTACCTCTCGGTCACAGTGTTCTCAGTTCAGACTTGAGTTAATAAATTGGTTTAACTCTACTTCCGGTGTCTTCTTGATTTTTATCTACGGGTCAATAATGTTATTTTTATTTAACTTCTCTACCATGTATAATCATTATCATTAGGATTGAGTTGACTTGGGCAGATAATCATAAGTGAAAATCCTCATTTCAGGGGTAATCCACCATCTGTGTATGAATAATGCCTATAAAATCTCCTGAATATCGAACAACCACTCCTTGATGAGTAGTGTAAATTTGTTTTAAAGTAAATTTGTTGTTGTTTGTTTGTTTGCCCGTCTAGCCATACTTTAAAATAATATAACCGACTACAAAATAATATATTATATATATTTATATATAATATATATAAACAAAATTAATTACAGTTTGCATAATTATCACTTATTGAAGATTCAGAGTCACTGAAGAACCTGGAAAACTTAACTTACTAAATGCAAATGATTTTTCAAATTTTTTCAATTTGTTTTTTAATTTTGATAAACCTGATATAATTTTTTAAACTGTTTTTTAACTTTTATAAGTATTAAGTCTTTGTATATTATGAAATGAGAAAATTTTAAATCATAACTGAAAACTATGAAAAGAAATAAATATAATACGAATACAGATGTATTCTAAAACTGCACCCAGATTCCATGGGTTTAAATCAGGACATATTAATATACATTTTATATTTCTATTATCATATTTATTTAGCATTATTATATTACAAGTTTAATTCAATTTATTCAATGCAATCATACAAAATAAATTCCCAATACTTTATTAAGATAATAATTTCCATTTTGAAGTCCTCAAAGAATTCATGGGGTTAATATTACAACTATATAAACCTGAATTCGAATGAAAATCAAATGAAATAAAATACGTTATAATTCAGTATTCATCTTTTTATGCCACAAAGTTAATTTTACCAATTAGTGGAATTATTCCATATAAAACACTTTAAATCTTCTTAAGCCTCAGTTGGCATCGCATTGTATCAATTTCATCAAATTTTGTTGTATTTCCTACTTAAATAAACATCATCTAACATGTTTCTAACTAAATCAACAATTTGACTAAACCCTGTTAATTCGCTATCCTGAAGGGAATGACTACAGCTTTCTGATTAATTAAACTCATTAACAAACAAAACAATGTCCTCCCAGATTAAACAATTCAAATCAGTCTTGTAGCCTTAATTGGGAAAGTTGTTCGCTAGATAGAACATGCTCAAACATAAAACAAGAGGACGAACATGCAAATTTGAAGATGAACGTGTCAAACAATTTATTAAACGAATCAGAATCAGCCTTTTTCCTCGTTTATCAAATTTTTGAAATTGTATAGTAAAATTACTGACATTAAGTAGAAACACTTTTACTTTATTTTGAAACTATCACCTTATTTTCTTCTTTGTTACAATAGCATATAGTATCTGTTTGATTTTATACTATTGTGATATGTTATCATAACATTTTATTCTGAAATTAGTTCATTATTTTGAATTAATTAATTCATTCTGAAATTAGTTCATTATTTTAATTAATTCATTCATTCTGAAATTAATTCATTATTTTGAATTAATTCATTCATTCT
>JAPMOQ010000584.1:846744-862101 GCA_026543055.1 Argiope trifasciata | reverse complement strand
ACTGGCAATTTGATATTCGAAATTTGATATTGACACTGGCAATTTGATATTCGAAATTTGATATTGACACGGACAATTTGATATTCGAAATTTGATACTGACACTGACAATTTGAAATTCGAAATTTGATATTGCCACTGACAATTTGGTATTTGAAAAGAGCACTGGAAACTCGAAACTGACATTAGTTTTAGCCCTCTATCCTATACTATAATACGAGGAATGGTTGCCAAGTCGAAAATCGCCCCAGAATTAATAAACTCCGGTAAACTTGGGGGTCTGGGGTTTTTGGCCACGAGGAATCGATTGGCGCCGGTTTTGAAGCGCTACGGTCGAGCAGTTCGGAGTTACAGATAGGATATTTTCAAACTTTATTAGTTCGCCATAATGGCTACTTAAATTTTCAAGCGGTAACGTGCTGCCATCTATAGCCAATATGGCGAACTAATAAAGTTTTATGTTTATGCTGTTATAGGTTTATAATATGTTTCTTATGTATGTATATATGTTTGGTTTTTCTAAGTAAATTTGTCAAAAATATTGAACTTCAACACACTTCAATCTTTACCTTTACTTTACCTTTGTATAGAATAGTTTCCTTTCCAAACTCTAACTTTGTTTAGAATAGTATACAATGGTGCACTTTAACCGGTTATCTTTTCACCAATGGTTTCACAAATTTTCTTATGGCAAGTATTGTTTTGATAAATCACAATTGAAAATTTAAATCTTCGAGTTAGCTTCGATACCTGTTTTCTCCGAGCGGAGCTCGGTCACCCGCTGGTTTCTATTAAAATGAATTAAAATAAGTGTGTTGTGTTTTCAAGCAGAACAGTTGTTTAACATACTGATTAATGCAAAAGAAAGATTAGAAATCGATGTGAAATATAAAGAGCAAAATAAATGTTTTCAACTGATTAAAGAGGTATAATATTTAGCATGCTAATAGAAGTAATTTCAAATGTTATTTGAAGAGTTTGTACATTAAGGTATCCGACTACGTTAAAAACACTGGTTATCGCCCACATTGGCGAATTTTCGAAAATTGTTATTTCTTGAAGTTCAAACTTTCCTCTTTCCAAAACAGTTTATCTTTTCTGGGAAAAGAAAGACCTGTCATCTAGGGTCATATATTTTTCAGTTAAAATTTGTCTTTACTTTCGATTTCCTCAAAACTTTAATTTTCATAAAAATTCTCCACCGTTAACATGATATCTCAAAAACTAAAAGAGGTATTTACATGAAAATTTCAGCGTGTGTTTAAAATGATATGGTTAATGAAATGAACCAAAAGTTTTATTGTATGTGAAATGCTTTTTTATTTACAGGTGTTTTCCGAAAAATTAAGGTGTGAATTTATGGAAAAAATGCATATATACGTATATTTATACCAATAACTTCTTTGCATCTCACCATTTTTCTCATATTTTGGTTCATTTCATTCATTATTATATTCTATAACTTGTATACAAGGAAAAATAGGATTGCTGCAGTACAGATTTGTATAGAGTGTTGATCATTTTGGTTAAATTTCATTAAAATTTACTAAAAATTTTCATATTTCTCAAAATATATTATATTTTTAAATAATGTTGTTACATTTATAGTATTTTATATTATAATTGACAATACATCTAAATCCACAGTTTTAAATATTTTTTTAAAAATTCTATTTAAAAAAAAATTCCTTTGAAAGTAGTCGGATACCTTAACACACTGGCAAAATTCAAAGGGTCCCCTTTCTTTTCGTATTACAATTTGATTCAACGAGCCAGAAATGCGTGGAATGATTAACTTATATTTTTATAGGAAGATTATGAAACGGGAAGATATTTATTATTATTATTTGAAACGAAGTTATTTCACAAATATTTAATTGTAAGATAATTTGGATGTAATTAAGCATATAAATATAGTTACGAAACAGTTAAATACTTAAAACATTGAAGAAATGTTTTTGTGTTTCTGCTGTTAAAAACTGGAAGAATTCCTACTTACCCAACATTTATTCTCACTTGGATTTGACCTAATATCAGTAATTCACCAACCAAATTACTGAATAAATGTAGCTGTGAAAAGAAAACTTTATTTAAAATGTTTGCGATTTTCTTAGTTATTTATCTACAATGATAAAATAATATCGAATTAAATAGCGCACAGCTTAAATACACTGAAGTGCCACTGAATTAGGGATACCTGTCTAGTAACGAGTTGGGCCTCCTCTGGCCTTGATAACGGCTGCCACTCGACGAGGCATAGATTAGACAAGTTTCTGGAAACGTTCTACGGGAATGGCTTGCCAACTATTGGCTAAAGCTATCCATAGTTCAGTAAGGTTCGTTGGTGCAGTGTGATGGCCTTTTACGTCTTGTTCCAAAAAATCCCAAATATGCTCTATAGGGTTTAAGTCTGGGCTTCTTGGTGGCCAATTTATGACAGAAAACTCAGAGGAATGCTCATCCAACCAACCTGTAGCCAATCAGGACTTGTGAGAGGTACAGTTGTCTTGCTGAAAAACTCCATTACTTTGCGAATAACAGAACAGCATAAATGGATGGAGGTGATTCCCCAGCAACTCTACATACCGAATTGCATTGAGAGAGATTGGTACAGACACCAATGATCCCAAACAGTGCCACGAAAAAAACACCCCACACCATGATTGAGCCACCATGCCCTTGAACAGTTCCAACTCGGCATGCAGGATCCATGGCTTCATGAGGCTGACGCCATATTCTCAACCTCCCGTTGGCGTTAAGTAGTCGGAATCGAGACTCATCACTCCATGCCACTTGTTTCCAGTCTTCTACACACCAATCTCTGATTCTCTTGTCCAGGCAAGACGTGCAGATCGATGGCGAGCATTGAGCAATGGTACTCTGGTAGGTCGACGACTCTTGAAGCCCATACGGTGAAGCGAGCGTTGCACAGTCCGTTTACTGACTCTTCGGCTGACACCTTCATTCAACTGGATGGTAATTTGAGTTAATGTTTGGCTTCGCTGGCTGCGTACAATATGACTAAGCCGTCTCTCACCACGCACTGTCACGGCTAATTGACCTTTGCAGTTAGATCGATTGCTAGTTTTTTTCCACCATTCACGTATTCTTGGTATACTCTTGACACTGTCGATCTTGAAAATCCCAGCTGTCTGACGATTTCGGAAATTGAATGTCCCATGCGTCTAGCCCCTACGATTTGCCCGCGATCAAAGGCATCTAAATCAGGTAGTTTACCCATAATGACGATTCCAAAAACTAATCCAGAACAACCACAGTCCGCACTATACATACAGTTACCACAGCCCCCTCCCTTGCGCATAAATGATGCGCAGTGCTACAAAATGTGCATATCTCTTGCTATCTCTAATTCAATGGCATCTCAGTGTATATAAGCTTGTGAAGCATTTGTTCTATGTTTTGTTGATATCAATTTCTTAACATTAGTCACCATGACTGGTTGTTTAGCATTTAATTCACGCCCTTTTTCTTGTTGCAAAATACACAATGGATTCCAAACTTAACTATCTCGCCTATGTATTGGACATACTCGGATTACCCACAAGTACCTACTGTTCGGAGAAAGAGCACCTATGTGTTCTTCATGCTACACCGAATTGACAGTTAGTCATATTTTGATTGAATGCCCAGCTTTTGACTCCCATCGCCACCATTTTTTTCACTCATCAAGTGTTACTCTCCCAGAATTGCTGGGAAAGAATTATAATCCAAACATCTTTAAATGCAATACACCTTTTACCATATATTTAACTTAAGCAATTTCCATCTTGTTTGTTTTTAATTCACCAATGTAACTTTTTGTTGTCTTCGTCTGTTTTAGTTTTTTTACATTAATTTTTACATGAAAACTAACAATGTTTTACCTTTTACCATAAGAATGGCGCAGTATGCCCAAGGAAAAAAACCCAAATTAACCAACCAACCAACCAAAACCAAACTTAAAGTAAAGCAGAGTATTTAAAATTCATCAGTGATAAAACTGTCTCAAAAAATTTCAGAATTACCCTGGATTTGGGAAACTTGTTAACTTTTTAGCTATAAATATTTTTTTCTTTAGCATCTTTTTTTTTTCTTAATTAATTTGTTCTTGTCTTCAAAAATAAAGTATTTATGTCACTTTGTTGTGCTATTTTTTTAGCCTTTAAAAAATTCTTATATCTTCCTTAACAGGCAAGGCAACGATGTAATTACTGTTCTGGAATATTCAAAGTAAATAATTTGATTTTTTATAATCACGATGTCATAAACTCTAAGTCAACAACAACTCAAAAGAGTAGAAGTTTCTTAATTTAAAATATATCTTTTGTTTTTATAACAGTAGAACAGATAACACAGTTGACCACCACTGAGCTGCGTAGTATCGACAAAATTAGTGTGGTAGACCACTAGACCTTAGTCCGCGCCCGTAACAATTTGCCATGGACAAAACTGCGCATGCTTAAGCTTCGAGCGTGCCAAGTTATTCTGGATAAGGCGCTATCAAGTCAAAGGCAAAACTGCGCATGCTCCAAACGATAGCTCATCTTTGTATAGATAATGCAACATATTAAAAAATGATAGGAAATGTGTTTTTGGGATTAATAATTGTAGATGTCTTTGATTTTAAGGACAGTGTTATTGAATTAAATATAACGACAGATTATGACGTTTTTTTATGAAAGTTAATGGGAATGTATGATAAATATGGTATGGTATAAATAAAGAATATATAATAAATTTCTCTCCAGTGTCAACTAATTGATTGGTTTATTTATTATTATTGAATTAAATACATAAATTAATTCAAGCGCAACACAATGTATTTACAAATGTATCACAGAATACCAAATGCAATTCAATGTTATTTGTTTAGGTGGATTTTTTCTAACAGGCGGACAAATATTTTTGGTTTTATATTATAATATAATAAAATTAATCGAAAATCAAAAAATTCCCTCCCTCAACTTTTCCCGTCGGAACAGAATTTTTGGAGTAACCCCTAAACGCTTCTACGTTTGGCTCGATATCGCTTTATCCAAAGCAACTTAGCGCTCTCGAAGTTTGAGCATGCGCAGTTTTATCCATGGCAAATTGTTATGAGCGCGGACTAAGGTCTAGTGTGGTAGACCTGCTAGTAGTCATTCATTCAGTGGTCATTCTGCTAGTAGCATTCATAATAAGGAATTTGTCTTTCTTCAGTAATACAAATGAATGGAGTAGTAAGTTAATTATTAAAAAAAATCAAACTAAGCAAAATTAAATAGTTAAATTTTTTATACAATTCAAAATAGGGACAAAAAGTTCCCTGTAATTCTACAAAAATTATAAAAAATATATCATTAGTAATTAAAAGCCTGGGCTAAACATATACCCAAATAAAACCTACTGATGCTTTGCAGCCTGGAGTAATCTATTTTGAATAATACAAGTGAATGGAATGTTAATTATTAAAAAGAATCAAACTACACAAAAGTGCATGGTTAAATATTTTACTATCATTCAAAATGGAGACAAAAAGTTCACTGTAATTCTACAAAAAAATTATAAAAAACTATATCATTAGTAATTAAGAGCCTGGGATAAACATATACCCACTGATTTTTTGTATCTTGGAGTAATTTATTTTTCAAATAAAATTCCTACACAAAAAAAACGCAACAAGAGTTTCAAAGCAACCTTCTCGTTCATCATCGCTATAAAATATAGCATTATCCAGTGATTAACTCTAACCGTAATTCAACCCATGCCTTCCAAATGCTTCTCTTCTGTGGTCTTCCTTATCTCTGTGCCGAAGAGGAAAAAAACTCTAACCAATTCCACACATTTTTCTTCTTCTGAAGTCGCATCATTTTGAGATAAAACTAAAACGCTTCAAGGCTCCAAACTCTTGTATGCGAAACAATCATTAATATAGAGAAAGTAACGCGACACTTACATAGAATGGTGTTTTTTTTTTTTTTTTTTTTCAACTCTGCTGTGATTAAAGTCT
The DNA here is from genome assembly GCA_026543055.1 of Argiope trifasciata. Lineage (NCBI taxonomy): Eukaryota > Metazoa > Arthropoda > Arachnida > Araneae > Araneidae > Argiope > Argiope trifasciata. Next base: position 856,113 of record JAPMOQ010000584.1, on the reverse strand, counting down.
CGGAAGGCAAGAGAATTTTTGCTTAGTCCCTTTTTTTCTGATTTATTTCTTTTCAGGTGTCATCAGTCAACAAGTTCTTGAAGGTAGAAATTGAGAAGAAAGGCGATAACTACCATTCTTAATTTGTAACAAATGGGCAAAAAAAAAGAAGTGACTAAGTAAGGGGAACTATCAGTATTCAAATGGCTGATTGTTAGACAAGTTAGTAAGTAAGACCTAGGAGAATGGAGGTATTATTTTTTTCTTCGTTTGACTTAGACGATAAATTAGGTGTAGTGATAAGGTAGACAACAAATTATGCTTAAACTAACTGGAGTTATACCTATCAGGACTGTCATCTGAGGACTTTTGAGTAAAAAAGAAATCTGAAGAAGTTTTTAAAAAAATATTTAACTTTCTTAGCTAATATTTATTAAGCTCTCGAGGGAGATTTCGAAATGAATTGCTCTTTCGTCATGTGTGAAGCTTATCTCTTGCCTTCTGATCATGTAGATAGAATTAAAAACTTTTTTCATATTGTATTTTAACTCAATCATTTTTGTTTAATAAAATGCTGGAGTTGTAAAAAAAATTTTAATCGATATATTTCATTATTTTTATTATTTAGTAATTTACTTGATTTTTTGTTGCTAAAAATTCAATATTAATTTCTATCGAACTGTAAATTCATATTGTGATTTAATTTTCAAAAAGTGATTACATTTCGAATAATTTAAATAAATATTGTAGCTTCATTCAATTCCTACTATTCAAATGCATTATTTTTTAACTTGTGTCTATAGTGTTGGCTGGAATTATGCCACTGTGGAGGTTGAATTCTGCCAAAAATTGAACCTGTGATGTTTAGGTTTGAAGTCGTGTAACTCATCCATTCGACAAAAGCGATCGCTAGTGTCTGGGGGCTGTTACTGGCTTATTATGATATCACCACACTTGTAATGCTGACACTTGATATTAATACAGTTTTTTCCAAATATTAATTCATTAGTTAAATATAATTCATTTTCAATTCTTGGTATAGAGTTTTAGCAATTTGTATTGAAAACTGAAATCAACAGGCCGTAGCTCAATCAGAAACATAAACGTAGCTAATCAGTATTTAAAGTGACGGTGAAGAATAAGAGTTCAATTCTAATGAAAATCAACAATTTTTTGATTATTAGTAATTTTTTTTTTATAATTATTTAATAAAAAGTAACTAGAATAAAGTTTTTCTTTGTTAACCTATGTAGGAATTGCATTTTAAAAAAATTATATTACTTGCTTTTATTTCATACTGTAGCTTAGAATTATCTTTTTTGTTTAAGAAAATGATGGTATTAAAAGTAATTTTAAATTTAATATATTTCACTATATCTCTTATTAAGGGTTAAATTTACGATTCATTTTTTTCTTTGCTAAAATTTCAATAATAATTTCTATCGAACTGTAACTCTTATATTGTAGCTTCATTTCTAAAAATGCTTTAGTTCATTTCGAATTATTTAGACAAACATAACAGATTTACTTATCTATTTTATTCTGTAAAATTATTTCATAAAGTTTAATTTTATCAAAGAAAAATGCCTCTATTCTGATTTCGCTTTTTTGTATTTGATGAAAACTCCCTCAAGCAAAATTAAATAATTCCTCATTTTATGAAGACTGTGCTGTAAACATAAATGAAGTTCAATCTTCTGTTTGACAACACTTTTATTTAATTTGGCTTGTTTTTTGTTCGCAAAAAGGAAATCTTGTTTTCTTTTCCCTCTGTCTTCCTGATATACTAAAGCTTTCAAATCTTACACACCTACCAGTTCTCGATGACAAAATATTATTTCAATAAATTCAAAGCGTAATTATCTGATAATCGATTATTTTAATTAAGATACATATTTCATATGCTCATCATCACGTGATGGTGAATCTGAAAAAGTAATTCGCAGTGGCGATCTCGGCTTCAGAACCGGACGGTTGCAGGTTCAAGGCCCTATTCCGCCAAAGAACCACCGTTTAAACAGTTCTGGTGCTCGTTAAATCTGTCGATGCCAAACGTCCTCCCTTTGGTGCGGTCTGGAAGTTTGGAAAAGGGGGTACCAGTTTAGATGTTATCCTCGTCATCTGACCGTTGTTCAAAATTACGAGGTTCGTCCCAAAATAGCCCTAGTGTTGCTTCAAAACGTAACGCTAATGTAACTAAACTGAAAAAGTGACTATGTTACCGTGAAAGTCCGAAATCTGGAGAATGTCGACATTCGCTGGTGAATGTCAACATTCACGTAGTCGCTTGGTGTATGTCCGAAATATTTGCTAGATATCCTCATTTCTCACTTACACCAGCAAATGTCGACATCCACAATGCACTAATGGTGAATCTTGAATATGCGTTTCATCTCTCCGTATCCGGAGAGGAGAAATGCAGATTTGCATTTTCTTATCTCAATATTTCTCTGTTGACCTTGTGTTCCAGCAAAACACAACGTGCTCTAGGCCGCACCTCTTTGTTGACGTTGCCTTCTGTTATCTCCTTTTCGAGCTCTTTAATTATCTTTTCAAATTCCACCAAAGCTTGTCTGTGATTGTCGACATATACCGGCGATGGTCCGAAAGTGCAAGAAATGTAATCAATTGTACGGTCTTTCACCAACGTTTTTGGTATGTGTTGACATTCACCAGCGAATGTCGACATTCTCCAATTTCGGTCTCTCACAGTAACAACTACATGAATCTTGAATAAATCTATCTAATGCATAAAACAACTCTAATAAATGCAATTTTGAAAAATAAAATATGATTTTATGTTATTTTATTTTAATAGCTTTAAAATCTTCTTATTTAAACAGTATTTGCTTTCAAAACTATCTCGTTAAAATGAGAAAAATTAGTCCAGGGCATTTCAAAATAATCATTAATCTTTTAATTAATGACATAGAAGATATTTGTAGAAAGTTTCAATTACTTGATTTATTTTTATTGTAACATTACGTAATAATTCGTCAAAAAAATACAGAACAAAGCATCTTGATAGTTCTGAAACATGCTAAAATTTTGAAAATCACTAATTATCCTTCTTTATAAAAAATTAGAAATAAGGCAAAAGAGACATACAGACAAACAATCATTTTTATTTCTATAGACTATGAGAGAGTACAATTCTGTCGTCTATCTTTCATTTTTTTATTTTGTTTATATATAAATTTTTCATGATTATTCTTTACAGTTCAGACTATCAAATTATAGATTTTACTGTTCTCAAAATCAGCTATGTTTAAAGAAGATCTCCTCACATTTCTTACTGGTAATTTATAAAGTAAAATAATTACAAATAAATGTACGGAGTTTAAAGTAAATTATTTTGAATTCCAAGAATGTAATTTGTTGAAATAATTAGTAAACAAGGAAAAGATATTAAAAAAATATTAGGATAGCTCAGAAAACCAGACCCAAAACATGTAGGGAAACCAAGAAATAAAAATCACATTTAATAGAAATTAAATGCAAATACCATTGAATTTAGAAGTATTAAAATGCAGGGTAATAATTCTCAGAACAAATTTCCAATTTATGTCCAAACACGTAAAGCAAAAGAAAATTGAATTTTCGAAAGCGAATCAATAATATATAATATTAAAATTTCCGTGCTAAACAGATTAGCCTTAAAAAGTTTCTGAATTATCTATTATAAACGAATATACTTTGATAAATTTTTCAGTTTCGTTAACGATTATTTTAGACCTTTTGAAGATGCATATCACATTAAAAACACATTAAAATTGACGACCTTAATGTCATTGAGATAAGAAAGGGTTTTTACGAATCGAAACCATTCTCTTAATAGTCTTTCGAGCTTATTTTAACATTTTTTTTCATTCTTCATATTTTTAATTTAATTTTTTAATTTATTATCCCTTTGCAATAACTTTACTGGAATTTTCTCTGTGAAACTTTTCGCTAACCACGTTTGTACAATTTTTTCTTTTTTATAGTAAATAAACCTATTTTTGCTGCAATCATTTAGATAAATCCATGCTATGTTAATGTCTATAATGCATTCCCATCTGCAATTTTTAAATAGTTTTCATACAGGTTTTTACAAACAGTTCTGTATTGAACCATAAACTTCAGCCAAATCTGTGAACATTAGTGTTTTTTAGATTTTTTTAAATTGTAAATCTTGGTTTATTATTTTATTTATTATTGCTACAGATGTATTTAAAGACATTACAAAATATTTGTGCATCGACAGATTTTCTCTTTTTTTCTAGTGATTTCATGTTCAAAACATTCGAAATAATAAATACCTTCTTCAAGGTATTCATGTGTAGTCTTCTTTCTATGTAAAAAAATTACTGATGGTTTAGCCCTAACTGATTAATAGTGTTGTTTATTTTATACTCAGTAGATTTAATAACACATTTAATAACTCTTTTTAATTATAAAATAAAAAATATATTTCTTTTTGAAAAGCACAAAAAATTATCCTACAATCCTCAGCTTGATTGTATAAAACGTTTTGAAGGAAGAATAAATTTTAAAAGCAGCAAAAAATTAGTAACACTTACAGATAACAATAAATTTTCATCAGAAATTTTGGTTTTAAAATATTTGCATTTCAAAATATTCATCAAAATTATACAAAAATGTGCAAATACTTCCATATTATGTATCGATCAGAAATTCAATACATCAATTAAATTAAAATAATAAATAAATTTTCCCCAACACATGGTCATTGATGCAAATTCTAAATTCTATAGTATTATTCCTTCTAAATATCATCTGATTTCTGACTAAATATATTGTAAATATATTTAGCCAAAATATATTTTTCTTAGTTTAATCAGAATATATTATTCTTAATTTCAGTCAGAATATATTATCTCTTCTTTAAGCAAATATATATTATTTCTCAGTTTAAAAAGACAAAGTTCAATTTTTTCTTAGAAACATTCTTGTTCATATAGCTAATAGATTTTTTTTTGTTTAACAAATATTGATATTTCTTTTAGAAAATATCGTCTGCCAGCTGAAAATTAAATATTCTTTAAAACTAAATATTTTTTTGATATTGAATTATTGAATAACATTTTTGCAGATGGATCTTGGTTATGGTAACTGCTGAAAGCAGAGCAATTTTTACGACTAGCGTGAAAGTGAAATTTTGAATTTAGTAATTAGATTGAGTGTCATTAATACTGATTCTTATGTTCTTTTAAAAATAACTTCAAACTGGTTTGTTGCATTCTAAAAATCTCTACATTTATGTAGATTTAAATTCTTCCCTTTAGGGTCTTTGAATCTGTTTAAAGAAAAGGAGGTTAATTATAAATTATTTAAAAACATAAATAAGTTTATTATTAAATAAATAAAAAGTGGTTCATTATTCTGTGTTAGTCAATGGTTCATAAAAGTACCAAAGAAAATGAGTTGCGAGTCCTTAACGTAAAATAGCATTGAGAATTCCCATTTCTCACAATATGAAAGGAAAATTCATTCTCTTCTTTATGAACTTTGATTCTGATAAAAAGGAAACTGCAATTATAAGTAAACTAAACTCATAAATAAGTTTACCTTAAAATAAATGGGCCTCGATGGTCTGATGGTAAGGTCTCAGCTTCGGAACCGGAGGGTTTCAGGTTTGAGACTTATTCCCACCGAAGAATCGTCATGCGAGGAGGTCTCTTTTCACATTAAATTGGTTAGGCCATACGTCTTCCCACTGGTGTGGTGTGGAGAGGGAGGATGCCAGAGCAGGTGTCTTCCTCGTTATCTGGTTCAATATGGCGAGGTTAGAACCAAAATGGCCCTAGTGTTACCTTGCAACCGGACGTTAAAATAACTAAAGTAAAACTAAACTCTAAAATAAATGATGGTCATTCATTGTCCTGTGTTCGAAATTGGCTCATATAAATAACAAAGAAAATGAAGTGTTGATACCTTAACGAACAATGCCATTGATAATTCAAAACGATCTCCATATAAGAATAACTAAACGATGGATTAAAATATCAAATAAAGCTGTTAATTAGAGCCTGACAGCAGTCTAAAGTGAAAAGAAATTCCGGGAGCTTTTTTCTTTTTACATATGTTATCAGCTGTGATGAGAATTTTTTTTAGTCAAATTTCAACAGCTAATGGGATTTTGCAATCTATCAAAACAAATTTTTCAATGAAACTATTTACTTGAACAGTGGATTTCTCAAAAACAATATATTTATGGATCCCATATTATAAGAAAATACGTGATAAAAACTAAAATAATTCCATTCCTATTGGATATTATGGGTCTGCTTGGATATTTTAAATTAGAACCTGGAACTGCAACTTATAATACAAATCATTTAAGATATCCGACTACGTCCAAAGGAAAAATTTTGAAAAATTGGATTTTTTTTTAATTATTTAAAACAATTGTTTTAGATGTATTACCAAGCATAATACAAAATGCTATAAATACAAAAAAAAATATTTGAAAAATAGAAAAATGTGTAATAAATTTTAAAGAAATTTAATCAAAACGGTCAATTCTCTGTACAAAATGGTAATGCAGCAATAATATTTGTCATTGTACGCAAGTTATAGAATATAATAATGAATGAAATGAACTAAAATCTAAGAAAAGCTTGAGATGCAAAGAAGTTATGGGTAAAAATATGCATATATATGAATTTTTCCATAAATTAACAACTTAATTTTTCTAAAAACGCCTATAAATAAATAAAAAAATATTCTACCAACAATCAAACTTTTGATTCATTTCATTGCCCATATTATTTAAAAGACACGATGAAATTTTTATGTAAATACCTCTTTTAGTTTTTGAGATATCATGCTAACGGTGGAGAATTCTTATGAAAATTAAACTGTTGAGAAAACTGAAATTAAAGACAAATTTTAGCTAAAAAAATATGTGTCCCTGGATGATAGATCAGGCCACAAGAAATAAGAGTAATAAAAAAAAATTAGCTAAAGTGTTCAATAACCAGTATTTTAACGAAGTCGGATATCTTAAGAGAAATGATAGGCAAGTGATAACCATATTTTTTCCCCTCTAATATTTTCCTTTCTCTACTATTACTTTCTAGCTGTTATTTAGATTTGTATTTACTTGCTTTGTAACATTTGCTTTCTTAAGTTACTTTACTGTATTATTATTATTATGTCTTATTTTAATCTTTAATACAAAGATGTTTACACATGTTACAAGTTAGTACAAATACTTTGTAAACATTGCATCATTTGTAAATAAAACACATTTCAAAGCGACCATAAAAACAAAAGATAATCATAAAAACATCAAATATCAATATTAATCATAATACTGATCTTGCAAAAAAAAAAACTCAATAATAAAAATATTTTACAAAATTCTTAATGGTAACTTCATGAAGATTTAAAGGCCACGTCACATTTTAGAAAAGATGCATTCAAAATTTTGTTGCCGAAGCACCTTTAGCCGATAGCGAAGTGAGAGCATAATTTTGTATTATGGTGCTGCCATCTACCAACAGTATGATTAGGGAAAAGCTATAAGTGACCATCTGGATTCTTTAAAACTTACTAAAAATTGTTACTATTTTCTATACTTTACAAGAATTTATTATTGAGACCTTTATAATGATGAGTAAAATGTTAGTAAAATACATATTTTATAATTCAGAAAACATAACTATCTTTTTAACCTTTAAAGGAAAATTATTTAAATGTGCCTTTAAAACATAGATACGAAATGAAAAAATTTGTGAAACTTAACGCACAGCTTCTAGCTTTCATCTTTTCATTCTACAGTGATAGAAGATTTAATAATTTAAAATTGTAGCAAAATTTAAGAATAAAAGCTCATTCCAAGTATAAAGTACGAAATAGGTTTGTCTGTCTGTTTGTCTATCATAAGATGAAAATATTCCTGTAGAGTTTTTCAAAATTATGAACATTACTGGCATAAAATTGGAGATGTAATGAAGAATTTTAAAAGAAATCCTGAAATTGTTTCAGGTATCCGAAGACGTTCGAAGAAGAATTTTTAAAAAATTGGACTTTTAAAAAACTATTTATGATTTTTGATATAATTTCGGTCATAAACACTATAAATACAAAAAAAACATTATTTGAAAATATAATATATTTTGAGAAATAGGAAAATTTATAGTATATTTGAATGAAATTCAACCCAAACGGTTAACACTCTACACAAAATTGTAATGTAGCAATTCCATTTTTCTTTGAACACAAGTTATAGAATATAATAATGAATGAAATGAACCAAATTCCAAGAAAAATCTTGAGATGCAAAGAAGTTAATGGTACGATTATACGTATATATGCATTTTTTCCATATATTCGCAATTTGATTTCTCTAAAAATACCTATAAATGAAAAAATATTTCACCAACAATAAAAATTTTGGTTCATTTCATTGACCATATTATTTAAAAAACGCACTGAAATTTTTATGTAAATACCTGTACTAGTTTTAGAGATATTATGTTAACGGTGGAGAATTTTTAGGAAAATTAAAATTAAAGTTAAAGACAGATTTTAGCCAAAAAAAATTTTTTTTGCTTCAAATTCCCCTGGATGATAGGCCAGGCCTTCCTTTTCCAAGAAAAAATAAACTGTTTTGTAAAGAGGAAGGTCTGAACTACAAGAAATAACAACAAAACAAAAATTCTCCAATGTGGTCGATAACAACCGTTTTTAACGTAGTCGGATACCTTAATTACCCTTCACCAAATGTTGGCTTAGGTTTGTGGTATGCATCAAACAGATTTGACAACATGGAACTAAAAAAGGAAACCTGCCGTTTTGATATCGATTTCTAAGTATAAAACATCGAAACAAATGTTTACAACATACAAAATGAATTAATTCTGAAGTTATTTCAATAATTAATAGAAATTTAACAAAAATCGAGGCTTTCGCTATTTCTTAGTCAGTAACCAATTACTATTGGGCAAAATAATAAATTAAATTTTTATTCAACATTCTAGTTAGCATATATACATATCAGATATTGTCAATTTAATTTATATGGACTTTTTCGATTTTAATAATTTGAAAGTTAAAGTAACCGACTACATTCAAAGAAATATTTTTAAAAAAATTTTTTTAAACATGTATCGCAAATTGTAAGACAAAATACTCTAAATACAACAAATTTGTTTGAAAATATGATATAGTTTGAGAAATTTAACCAAAACGGGTAACACTCTGCACAAAATTGAAATGCAGCAATCCTATTTTTCTATGCACACAAGTTATCTATACTTATAATAAAGCTCAATGTGTGTGTGTGCGCGCGCGTGTGTGTGTGTGTGTGTGTGTGTGTGTGTGTGTGTGTGTGTGTGTGTGTGTGTGTGTGTGTGTGTGTGTGTGTGTGTGTGTGTGTGT
>JAPMOQ010000584.1:787884-846734 GCA_026543055.1 Argiope trifasciata | reverse complement strand
TGTGTGTGTGTGTGTGTGTGTGTGTGTGTGTGTGTGTGTGTGTGTGTTGGCGCTCAACAGGCCAGACCATTGAACCTACAGCTACCAAATTTGGTACATGTATACCTTGGAGGTCGGTAATAAGCAACTCGGAGACCTTTTTTCAAATTCTAATTTTTAATTAGAATTTGAATTAATTAAAATTCAAGCGAAATTTCGAAGTTTTTCCGCTATAACTTCCGAAAATATTATTGCACAAACATGATTTTTATATCAATTTAAAGAAAAAAATTAGCATTCTAACGGTATCAGTTTTTTTTTAATTTAAACGTAAGCTTCTATTTTTAACGAATTTTTAAAGAAATATTGTAACCATGTTTTTAGCACGTGACTGGATAAAATAAAAGAATGCCGGATGTTCGAATAAAAAAAAAAAAACTATCATCGCAAAATAAATCTAAAGAAATGCAACTTTTAGCACGTGACTGGATAAAATAAAAGAAATATAAAATGTGATATTTTCTAAAAAAATAAATGCAAAGCAACGGATTCTGTGATCGTTTGCAATATTTCAATCATTAATTGAATAAATTATCTTTATTTATAGAGGATTGAATTTATACAGGATATGCATTCAAATTCCTTTCCTAAGGCCAATTTGTAATATATTATTGATAGGCATATATATTGTTTCATACTATTAATTTGATCTAAAGGCAGTAAATAATTACATTTTATATAGTTTGAGTCAAACAATGCATTTATGAATAATGAGTTTTAGATTTCTTCATACTTTGCTCAGTGAGCCATATTTTACAGAATATTTTTATTAATATCTTAAATATAAGTTGCTACATCAATCAGTCTGCTAAATCAATCATTAAAACTGACTGATTTATAAAATTAAAGAATATTATTAGGAAAACGCGTTCTTTTTGAGAACTTTTAGTCCATTATCTTAAAGAAAATATTAATTTCAGGCCAATCAATGCCTGGAGTTACTTCAAGGCTAATGAATATGTGATTTAATTGAAAATTTTAGAACCCATTATTTATGGCGAATCAACTGGTCGCCAAAGGTGGCTAGTAGATTATAATAATGAATGAAATGAACCAAAATCTAAGAAAACTGTTGAGATGCAAAGACGTTATAGGTAAAAATACATGTATCATTTTTTTCTATAAGTTCACACCTTAATTCTTCTAAAGGCACCAGTAAATGAAAAAATATTTCCCCAACAATAACTTTTTTGGTTCATTTCATTGCCCATATTATTTAAAACCCACGCTGAAATCTGTATGAAAATACCTCTATTAATTTTTGAGATATCATGTTAACGGAGGAGACTATTAAACAAAATTAAAGTTTTGAGTTGAAGTTAAAGAAAAATTTTCGCTGAAAAATGTGTGACCCTGGATGATAGGTCAGGTCTTTCATTTCCTAGAAAAGATAGATTGTTTTAGATAGAAGAAAGTCTGATCTACAAGAAATAACAATAAAAAAAAATAATTCGCCAATGTGCTCGCTAACCAGTGTTTTTAACGTAGTCGGATACCTTAAATTTAAACACATTTTACAATAGCATTTTCTACTGATGTAATAAATTTTTAGTCAATTTTATTATTTTAGAAGTTTCCCATTCACTTGTTTTTGCCAATGTATATATATATATATAAATAAAGGAAATATATTCCTTTCTTCAGAAATTTTTACTCCCTCATGTTTTGTAGCTTTTAATCTTCCTATAGAGTAATGTAATGATATTAGTTTAATTACCATGCGCTGGTAATCGCCTTTTTAAATTTGATTTAATCTTCCTGTAGAGTAATGTAATGATATTAGTTTAATTACCATGCGCTGGTATTCGCCTTTTTAAATTTGATTTAATCTTCCTGTTGAGTAATGTAATGATATTAGTTTAATTACTATGCGCTGGTATTCGCCTTTTCAAATTTGATTTAATCTTCCTGTAGAGTAATGTAATGATATTAGTTTAATTACTATGCGCTGGTATTTGCCTTTTTAAATTTGATTTAATCTTCCTGTAATGTAATGATATTAGTTTAATTACAATGCGCTGGTATTCGCCTTTTTAAATTTGATTTAATCTTCCTGTAGAGTAATGTAATGATATTAGTTTAATTACTATGCGCTGGTATTCGCCTTTTTAAATTTTAGCTTTTAATATTCCTGTAGAGTAATGTAATGATATTAGTTTCATTACTATGCGCTGGTATTAGTCTTTTTAAATTTTAGCTTTTAATATTCCTGTTGAGTAATGTATTGATAGTTTAATTAATATGCTCTGGTTTTCGCCTTTTTAAATTTTAGCTTTTAATATTCCTGTAAAGTAATGTAATGATAGTTTAATTACTATGCGCTGGTATTCGCCTTTTTAAATTTGATTTAATCCTATAGAGGAATGTAATGATATTAGTTTAATTACTATGCGCTAGTTTTCGCCTTTTTAAATTATTCTGATCAATGAGTAAAAATCATTCAAGGTTATTGAATTCCATTCTTTTTGTTCCTTTCCTATCGACGGAAGACAAATTTACGACGAAATAAAAACAATATATGTTTTTTTTTTTTTGTAGTGAAATACAAGCACGAAATAAAATAGAATGGTGCTTCGAATCAGAGCAATAAAAACCATGATATAATGAAATTTTTGGTGTCATTTTAGCAAAAGTTATTAGGGGAAAATAGAATTCGAATGGCTGCTGAACTCGAACTTAGTGGTTCAAATAAAATGAAATGAATAGAGGATTTTGGCTTCTTTCGACAGAATTAGAACACACAAACGAAAGAAAATCCAGGACAGATGCTGCATATTAGAGGTATTTTATTAATTTTTAATCTTACAAATGGATACACTTTGAAAATATTTTGAATCAAAATAATTCCCTGATATGCCAGCTAATTATGAAAAGTATATAAGTACTATTTTCTATTAAATTTTAATTTGATAAAGATCAAATAAAAAGTATAAAGTATCTATAGCTAAAGATAGAAATAATCAGAAAACATAGTTTTTAATTATTCTTTTTTATCAAAAGTCAAAAGTCAAAAAAAAATCTTATTCACTTTGTAATTTCTTTATAATGCCATGTAGATTTTTTTTTGTTTAAAAAAAATTCAAGGCAAAAAAAAAAGCTTAGCAACATATCTTAATAATATTTTTAAATGTTGAAATGTCTAATAGACACATTATAGCATATAAAATCAATGAAAATGAATATTTGTTGGAATTTTCAAAATATATTTTAATACAAATAAGTAATTTGAACTGAAAACTTTAATTAACACATATTTTCTGATTCTCTGAATTCAATTGTAGCTAAAAATAATAATCATTTTAAAACTGTATAAACTCACAGAATATTCTCTTGATAAATTTTCAATGCAATATATCTAAACTTCGAAATAATTTCTTCTTTTGATTAAACCTATAGCACAAAGCAGAGTGATGGATTGTTTGAATGCCTTCAGAATACAGAATTGCATCATCGAAATATCATGCAATGCTGTTGTACTAATGATGATAGGTAAAACTGTCAAAGTGCCAGAGACCCACTTAAGTTGACCCAGTTTAAGTATGTTGTTATTACGAGCCAGCTGTCAGAAATCTTTCAGCGATTTAAGCCTAAATTAGTCCTTGTTTTTTCAGTAGCGATAACTAGGGCCAAGAATATGATTTAGCTACTTCATGTTTCACAATCGCTTGCTCAGCCCCTTTTTACAGGGGGGCACATTCACACTACACACAGATAAAACACAGGATAACAACCATGCCCGAACTGGGACTCGAACCCCGAACAAACACCCTGCCCCTATGCCAGGAAGTCAGCCCAGTTTCAGTATAACAATCTCAAAGGTCACAGAGATATTCTATTATCTTATTATCATCCAAACACCATACAATGCTGTTGTATTAATGAGGATAGGTAAAACTGACAAAGTGCCACAGAACCACTTAAGAGGGCCCAGTTTAAATATATTGTTATTCTTTATGGCCCTTTACAAGCCCGCTGACAGAAAGGTGTCAGCTATTTCAGCTTAAATTAGCATATCTTGTTTTTTCAGTAACGCCAACTAGAGCCAAGAGTACGATTTAGCTACTTCATGCTTCACATTCTTTTGCATAACCCCCTTTTCACAGGGGGGTCGACACATTCACACTACTAACAGATAGAATAACAACAATACGTGAAATGGGAATCAGACCCGGGACAGACACGCTACCCGTATGCCAGGATGCTGGCCCAGTTTAACAATCGCAAAGGTCATAAAGCTATACTACTACCCTACTTTAGTATCCCATCCTACTACTATCCTTACTATCCTACAACCATCAAAATACCATATTATATACTAATGAGGATAGGTAAAACTTGTCAAAATGCCAGAGACCCACTTAAGAGAGCCCAGTTTAAATATATTGCTGTTCTTTATGGCCCTTTACAAGCCCGCTGACAGAAAGCTGTCAGCTGTTTAAGCCTAAATTCCCTTATTTTTTCAATTGCGCCAACTAGGACCAAGAGTGTGACTTTAAGAGTATTTTTATTTATATTGATTTTTAAATCTATATAAATAAAGATGAATGTTTGTCTGTGTGTCTCTTATGAGGTACCGTACCTCTCATCAGATTGTGATGAAGCTTTGAATACTTATTACTTGCACTTATTTGTTTCTGCTGAAGATAGAAAAATAAAACAATATTACCAACCCTAAATTCTTGAATAATAAAGTTAAAAAAAATTGAATTAATATTATTTACGCTTATCCATTATGTATCACTCAACTTCAATAAATGTATTCATTTCCGATACGAAAATAATTAGTAGTTCCTTCTATCATTCCTAATTAAACAAGACAGTTATTTTAGATTTCAAACGATATTTCTAAAATTATTTCTTCTTCAACAATGCGCTGGGTACCAGCTAGTAGGATTATAAAATGATCCAATCATTTATAGTTTTCTAGGTCCATTATATTATAATTAGTTGACGAATGTTACTCATTCAATATTCCACAATATTTATTCTGAATTGTCGATCGTTTTTTTTAATGTGAATTCAGTTTATTTCATACTGTATAATATTAAATTGCGTTATATATCATGAGCAAAATATTATGAATGCCTTATGTTGTACATAGTAACTACATTGGGGAAATGCCATATGATATTACATTTGCAGAGTTAATAATAATGTGTGATTAAATTCTTTGAATGATTTGAGATAGTTTACTTCTGTTTGGCACAAACGCAATTATTCTTCTTCTACGGCAGCAACGATCCAGGTACTGTCTGTCCATCACAAGAACTCTGCTAGACGATCGTCTATGTTTACGGCGGGGGTCATAGAAACAGGTTACTGTAGGAAGAGTTAATTTCGTGGAGGTAGAAATTCATTCAAGTTTCTCAAGCTGGCACGTTTAGGGCCAAACTGGCGATATTATGTATTATAACATTTAATTCTTGAAAGCAAATTCAAAAAAAATCAAAAAGATAAAAATTTATTTGCTTACTCGGAGTATTGAAAATATCTGATATTTTTGTTATAAATTTACAAAGTGAAAAGCAAATCAAATATAAAAATTGAATAATTATTTGCATGTCTAACGACTGCGCAAGAAGAAAAAATTAAGTAAAATCATGCAAGATAAAAAATTAATCGTCATTTGATTTTAATTTATATGTTATTAAAATAAAATTCTCCTCAGCAAACGCGTCTAATTTAACATAAAAGCAATAATATAATTAATCGTAATTGTTTCCTTTGATCTAAATTTATATGTTATTAAGAGACAAAAAAATAAGTATATGCAATTAAACATTAACCAAAGAAAAGATTAATAAAATAGAAAAGAAGTAAGCTAAGGGAATATAAAGATCGACTGAAGCGAGAAGACGAACGAGCAACAAGTTTTTCTTATCGCTACAATTGACGCCAAGAACAAGAATACTCCCCAAGACTTCCGTCCGATTCCACCCATTCAAAATGGATCTTCCCAAACAAAGCCGATTTCTATGACGCCCGCCATAAACACAGACGATCGTCTAGCAGATTCTTGTGATGGACAGACAGTACCAGCTAGTTCTTCATAAGTAGTTGGAAGTAAAGCTTAGAGCAATGGTTTCCAACCTGTGGGGCGCGACCCCCTAGGGGAACCCGATACTGTTGCAAGGGGGGCGTGTTGCTGTTTCCAAAATATTTTCAAATATAAACCAAAAAAGTCAAATAGGTGTCAAAAATTGAATCAGCAGTATACGTTGTGCTGAAAAACAAGCTCAACCGTCGCATTAAATTTTTATGTTGTTGTAGTATTAATTATATATTCTTTTTTTTTTTGTTTTATTATTATATTTCTTATAATAAATATATTATATTTTTACATAATATTGTATATTTCTTTGTAGCCCATTAAATAAATTATAATATTAGTTGAGTATTTATGAAATTTGATTTTTAGATAAATTAACGGGACGCTACAATTTTTTAAAGGGGGGGGGGCGCATTAATTTTTTTAAAAAAAAGTGGGGCGCCGGTACAAAAAGGTTGGAAACCACTGGCTTAGAGCTTACTAAAAGCATTTCACCTTTTTCATATGAATAAGCTGCTGGAGTTCAAACTCTAATATTCCATTTCTAGAAAGAAGTAAAGTAAAATAAGTAATTTATACTGCTTAAAATTCAAGGCTATACCACTTATCCTTAATTTGTTACTTCAGAGAAAGTAATCATTATCACACAAATGGAATTAAAAACCAACAATATAAACAAGAGCTGTATTTTCAAATGATATGTTACTTGTATGAACATGAATTATCGTCACAAATCTTTGCTGCTTGTATCCATTCTGGGCATTTACAAATTTTATTAATTTAAATTATACGATTTTGTTTCAATAATTCATCAATTGTAGCGATTGCTGTTTCCTGCTGTATACAAAGATTGGATACTTTCATTCACTTCTGTTATTCATATTTATAATGTTTAATTCATCTAAAACATATGAACTTACGTTCGTGCCAAACAAAAGTAAGTTATCTCAAATTATTCAAAGAATTGAATCGCACATTATTATTAACTCTGCAAACGTAATATCATATGGCATTTCGCCAATGTAGTTACAATGTACCACATAAGGCACTCATAATATTTTGTTCACGATATATAATGCAATTTAATATTATACAAAACTGAATGAACTGAATTCACATAAGAAAAAAACTATCGACAATTCAGGATAAATGTTGTGGAATATCGAACGGGTAACAATCGGCCACTAATTATAATATACTTGACGTATAAAACTATAAATGATTGGATCATTTTATAATCCTACTAGCTGGTAGGATGTTGCCGCAGAAGAAATAATTTTGGAAATATCGTTTGAAATTTAAAATAACTGCTTTGATTAATTAGGAAGGATAGAAAGAATAATATTTATTTTCGTATCGGAAATGAATACATTCATCTAAATTGAGTGATATATAAAGGGGAAGCTTATATAACATTATTATAATAATTTTATAGTTGGAGATATTTTTTTTGTTTTGTTTTTCCATCTTCAACAGAAACAAATAAGTGCAAGTAATAAGTATTCAAAGTTTCATTCCAATCTGATGTGTAGTAAGGCAGCGCATATGAGACATACAGACAAACATTCATTTTTTCTATACAGATGACTAGCTATTACCCGTAACTCAGTTCGCGGGGAAATTTTGATGTATATATACGAAAAACTATCAAATCATGACAAATCAAAAAAAAATTTAACCTAACCTAAACACAATACATTTAAAAGTATAAACATATACGAAAACTATATAACATAAATACAATTTAATAATAAAAACACACAACTAACGTAAAAACAATTTATTTACATTGTATATCCAAAATAAAAACAAAACAGCAAATCAAGTCCTGTCAAATCCATTTTATTTATTGATCGAAATGGAGATAGCTACAACAGTATTATACGCATAATTTTTAAACTTTTCATTTAAATGAAAATGTAGTTGTCAACAATCACGTGCGAATTTTCACCGCAAGTTGGCGAAACGATCATGTGTGATTTCTCTACGCCAGTTAAGGTAACGCAAAATTTTTTTAAAAAAATTATTCCCTTTATTCTATTTTCTTTTCATTTAAAAGTACTTCAGATTGAATCCGAAAGATCGATCAATTAACCACGTTTGATTTTAAATCCTTTATTTTGTTTTCATTTAATTTAAAATCACTTCAGAATGATTTCAAAAGATTGATTCATTAACAACATTTGATTTTAAATACATCAAACACTAAATAAATAACAAGAAATGTTGGAAATATTCGGTCAAAATTCTACTAAGCCTAACCTCATTTCTGTTGGGGGAAAAAACTAGAGCCTTACTTATCTTTGGCGGGATTTGGCCTCAGCTTTTTGGCCTGAAAGTTAGTTTTTAATTAATAAAAAATTAATCAATCATTTAACTGGAATAAAAAGTAGCGTATGTTCTATTCCTAACTGTACCACATTTCCTCCAATTCCATTCAGCCGTTCGGGCGTGATTGAACAACAAACATCCATCCATCCAAACTTTCACATTTATAATATTAGTATAGATTAGCATTTGTTAAATTTGTAGTGCAAATTTCGCTCGCAAATGAGGAAATTTTAGAAGAATTTCATGCAATATTTTTAAAACTTTAATCAAATAGTTAATTTTTGAATATAATAAACAAGAAAGTAATACATCTTATTCTTGATTCTTGTTAAAAATAATCTATTTTTAAAGTTTTCGTTTAGATTTTTCAAATACTTTTCTGGCAACAGTGCTTCGTATACTTGTTCTTCAAAGATAAAAAATTCTTTGACTCACGAAAGCTTTTTCTTTTCATGCTTACATCTGAATTTGAACTGTGAACTCACTTTGGCTTAGGAAAGTATACACATTAACACATTTAAATTAAATTTTGTTGGTACATAACTTTCGTTTATTCGTTTTGATTCTTTTAAACAGTTTCATAAATCTGGTCATATAGTGATAACTGCATTATGTTCACTCCAAAAATTGAATCAACAACATAGCACTGGATTTGACAGGAAATCAATTTTGAGAGTAATTTTTTCGCGTTATGCTCAATGAGTAAAGAAGTCATTCTGGAATAATTTAAATCAGAGGTGTCCAAACTTTTCGCGGCACGGGCCGGATCGAAATTAGATCCATGTTATACGGGTCACATGTATATACAAATTGAAAAATATCATTATGAGTAAAGTAGCATTAAATACTATTAATTAATACTATTTTATTGTAACTTGAAAATACAAAATACTAAACAAACAAAGTATAATTATATAATTATTTTATATAAATTGAGATATTTTCATGCAACTGCTAATGCGAATGATGAAACTGTTTTTTTGTTGTTGTTGAGGAATGTCTTTATATTTGGGATCAAAATTTGTTACACCAATCATAAGCAATGACTGCAAATGATCATCAGAGAAATTTGCTCTATATTTTGATTTGAGATACTTCATTCGAGAAAAAGTTTGTTCGCACACGTAAGTAGTCCCAAACATTGAAATGATTTTACGAGCAAATTTCTTCAAATTTGGAAACTCTTTTGCATCCAAATATTTATAAAAATCTATTAAGTTTCCTTTCTTGTATTTGTCCTTGATTTGTTCGTTTGCTTGAAGATCAATAATTTATATTTGAAACTGGCTTGAAATTTCAGCAACGTTGCAATCAAATGGATTTTGGAACAGCCGAATTTCTTTTGAATTCATGTCCAAATCAGAAAATCGCTTTTGAAATTTTTCTTTTAAATCGGCGATGACCTTTACTGCAAATGCAATTGGAAATTGTTCTTCAGTTTTTTTATTAAATTCGTCGCAGCACGGAAAATGTGTAAAATTACATTTAGTCACTTGGCTTTCGAATAATTGTAGTTTTGTTCGAAATGCTTTAATTTGAGAGTATAAATCGCAAATTAAATTGTTTTTCCCTTGGAACTTTAAGTTTAAGGTATTTACGTGTGTCACAACATCTGCAAAAAAGCCAACTTCCAGAGCCATGCAGCATCCGATAAAAGTGATTCAGGATGTTTTTTCTCTACAAGAAATAAATCAATTTCACTTCTAACTCCGTTTTGTTGGCCACGTAGTTTCTCGATATACCTTTATGAAAATGAAAAGGTTTGGGCGAAAACATCATTATGTTTTAAAGCCCTCCGCGGGCCGGATAAAATCACTTGGCGGGCCGGGTTTGGCCCGCGGGCCGTAGTTTGGACACCTCTGATTTAAATGAATGTGAATTAGAAGAAATGAAATTCGAGTTTTGTATCCAAACAAGGAAATTACTGCAAATCATTAAATCATTACTTTAGAACAGTTTGCTTCAAATCTCACGGTGATATAAATTAAAGTCACAAAAGAAAAAACTCAAGTGGGGAAAATAAATCACAGAAATGTAAAAAATAGAAATATTATCAAATTGCTTCTGTTCTGTCTTATGCTATTTGGTCATATTAAGCCGAATGAGAGCAGCTCTTTCGAATAAAGGCAGAAGTGTGTGCCTTTCGTTGTTAACAAGCACCATTAAAGTTAAAGTACGACTTTGTTCGAACACACACGACAAATCCCTTTTTAGGGGGCGGTCGAACTCCTTCCTCCATCCGCAAGTCAGAATTTAGATCCCAATTAGAGACCGACTCATCCCTGATTCAGTATCTCCAGAGATATCATTTGTTGTGGAAACTTGGAGGACTTTGTAGTCACGACATATTTAACGTGCCCCAACTACCATTAACCAACACGGCGGTCTTTGGCCGAGCTGAGGAAATAACTCGCTATCTTTCGGTTACGAAACTGACGCTCTGCCAACCAGGCATTATTATGAAGGATAATTTTCTTAATAAATTTACCAGATGATGTTTTGATGATGCCTATTAAAAGTAGACCTCCAAACCGGTTTGTGAGATGAATTTTTGATTAAATTAATATGATCATTTGGATTAAGAAAATTCTCCTTAATAAAGTTTGTAAAAAGGAGAAATAATGTGCCAAATTATCTTAAAGCTCTACAATTCTTCAAAATTAATGTCATACTGAAAAAGTTAACCTACTTAAGCAAAAGCTGAGAAAATCGTGAGAAAAGGAACCGTCGAGATACACAGAAACAAAAAAAGTGGATTTTAGAAAAGGGTAATAGTTTTTGCTTCTTTGCGAAAACATTCGATTCCAGAAATCTGACTCAAATATTCACCTCCAGTTGCATCGGAATACTGTTAGTTTTAGTCATATTTTTCTAACTGTTAATTGGGATAGACGAAAGATTTCCCCATACACGAATTACTATTGCAATGGGCATGACAACGTTTTTCGTCATGGAAATTTGCAGTATAATTATGAAGAAAAGAGTTCCCATTGTTAAATGAGTTGATAAAAATTTAATACAGGTTAATAGGTTGTTGTTGTTGTCGTGTCCGTGTTTTTCACGGAAAGGGGGCACAGTAGCTTCTGAGGGTAAAGACCCCTGAGCACCCAGAGGGCAGAAGTCCGACTTCTAGCTCACACACACGATACAACCCTTTTTAGGGGGTGGTCGAATTCATTCATACACTCATTCATTCATCAGCAAGTCGGAATTTAGATCCAAATCAGAGACCGACTCATCCCTGATTCAGTACCCCCAGAGGTATCGTTTTGTTATGGGAAAGAGGACTTTGCAGTCTCGACATATTTAACGTGCCCCAACTACCATTAGCCAACACGGCGGTCTTTGGCCAAGACGAGGACAGAACCCGCGACCTTTCGGTTACGAGACTGACGATTTACCAACCAGGCTACCGCGGCCTAGGTTAATAGGTAACTCGGCTTTTTGATCATGATTAAATATATTGGAAAAGTTTTGCTCCAGAGTTTCGACTTTCGAAAATTTCGATAAATAGATTTTATTATGTGGCATTTTTACATTCTGGTATAAGAAGTATACAAAGTATTATGACAGCCAAAATGTTCGAAATCAAGATTTTCGCCACGTTTTAAATCTCCCTGAGTTCAAAAAACACATTTCTGTAATTATATCAGACTGTTTATGAACACAGAAACTCAAATACATTACCAATTAGAAGTAGGAAATTTGGTTTATGAATTTGAATTAAATTTATGTATTTCTATTAATTGTGGACAAAATTTTCTATGAGCGATGACAGAGAAAAATTTGACTCGTTAGCTTTTCAAATACAAGTGAACACGACAACTACAAAAGAGAGACAAATGGATAAAATTTCGTATACAGTTTAAGCATCTAAACTGTAGATTAGTATTAAATTTGGCGCCACACTTGTTCAAAGGGTCAGGTCCGTTTGTCAATACTATTTTCGCGTAGCTTTTAATGGGATAACTTTAAAATTCTGTAACTTCGTAATTGGAATTTTGTTTATTTATTTTTATAGCAATTGCAGATTTATGACCAATTCTGGTTTTAATTCAGAAAAAGGGCGTCTAATAATATTCGGTTTTCAGGAACTTGAGCAATTCTAATGATTAATTCATAAAGATCTTATGCTAATACGCTTTGTCGTAACTATTATCTGCCAATGGTATATGGCTAATAATATAAAATATTAGGAATTCTGTACTATCTCTCGTATTTTCACTTATTCACTATATTTATTCATTTATTTGCCCCAAATGCCTAACAACATTGTTTTAATACATCCAAGGCACTGAATGACATTAGAACATTGAACATCTTGAAGATATCGTATAATATATCATGTTAATAACATCTTAGCATCTTCGTTCAAGCCTCCAAGCATTTTTACATTCGCTAACAATAACTTTTTTGTTCCTATGGGATAACAGAATTTGCTGCTTCATCCCTCACTGTCTCTTTTCAAGAGTATTATATTAATAGGGGTAGATATTGTTCACCATTATATTTATATGTATATTTTGTATGTATATGAAACTTTGTTCATAATTTTTCTGCTGAAAATTATTTTTGAAACAATAGTAACAATAAAAATCTGGGCCTATAAAAGTTGCACCTCTATATGATAAATACATAAATATATTTTCCTTTTTGAAATGCATTATGGAATCTGATAACAAATTCTTATTGAGCGGATGCGTGATTCAAACTTTTTGAACATAAAAGCTTTGAATATAAAGGCTCAATAATTTCTTGGTTTGGGAGGTAGATTTGATTTTAATTAGGGAAAATTGTTTCAAAAATGGTAGTAAACACTATCGATGAATATTCTCGTGTCCCGTTTTGTCTTAGAAATCGACTTGGTAATCTCTATTTATTCTATAATTAGCAATTCTCATTTGGTTAATCCTTCTTTTTTCTTCTTTTTTTCATGCAATTAATTTTGTTTCAAATAAAAGAAAACGAGGCATTCTGTTCTAACATATTGCATGAATCTGTTGTGTCAAAGATTCTCATAATTCTTTTAAACAAGAACAGCATTCAGCACCAAAAAGTAGTAATCTCTTTTTGTAGGTAAATTTCTTGTTTGAGATAATTTTTTGTCTGCTAATATTTTTTTTTTTTTTTTCAGTATCTAGTTGCAGTAAAAATTTCTTTGAAGAAGCATCAAATTTCGGTTCGATGCTATAAATTTCATTTGTTATTTTAAACCATGTCTTAAAACAAATCCGTTTGTGAGTTTACAACTTTTTGAAAACTTTTCAATTACCTTCAGGTTCATTTTTAACTTATCTTTAAAGGAATTTAAATAGAGTGAATCAGTATCAAGTATTTTACTAATATTGTGCGTCTCATTGTGATCAAATAAATTAACTCTTTTGAAAAGAAGAAAAAGGGAAAAATTTCACTGGTCTTCTTCTTCATAAATAAATAAAGTGGAAAAAATCCCAGAAATAAAAAACCGTGTCGACGTTCTTGCTGAAGGATTAATTCAAAAACTTCATTTATTCAAGAAAAAAATCATTCTTCATCTTCTCATTTCGCCATATTTGTATATTTATGGCAACGCATATATGAGGATTCCAATAATTGTCCAGCCATTATTTAATATTTATAATTTGTTTATTGGATTTGGGCCCTTATATCCAGAGCAAACAGCAATATACATAATTAAATGTCCTTCCACAAATTTATGAAAAAATTTATAGCCTTGACTGATTTGTATAACATTAATATACTTTTATTTCCGATTTGTACACCTGAAATTTTAAAAAAATCTCTAATAGAGGAAATTCTTTATTTAGAATTTTATCACAGAAAAAGACCCAAGATAACCATGAAACAAATTGTTTGACAGCGCCCTCTTTGGAAAGTATTTATAAGCAGTTTTGTCAGTAAATGACTTTTTTGTAGACAACTAATATCAGCTGACCGTTTATCTATCAATCAATATGGATAGTTTTGATATAATTCCTTGGAATACACTAGGGAATTTATGAATATTTATTAACTTATTCTTTTCGTTGTAAAAAATTTATTTAGGACAACAAACGCGAAGCACAAGTTTCAGAAAGCTGTACAGTATTTTGTAATCTGACGTGTCATGCATTTTTGTCCGATATAAAAAAAAGTATAATCTCGGATGATTTATGAGTTATTATCCAGCATGGGATAACATTATCTGTCACATGTACAATTTAGTCTTTTACGAAGAGAGAAAATGACATCTGCAGAGCAAAGTGTTCTATACTCTCTATTGCTGGCTCATAATAGTTTGCCATTTATTTCGAAAGGTTTTCATAGTACCTATTTTGTTTGTTTACATTCCATCTGATCCTCTGAAATGTTTCCTAAGTAAAAAGGAGCTTATCATGTAGTTGTTGGACAATCCTGCTACCAAGGTAAGCTATAATTTTTTTTAAAAAACCGATTTATTATTTTTTAAGTTGCCAAAAATCTGCATGATGCATTTGTTTTTGTAAGGATTTATTAATTGCGTACTACATTACTTCTGCATGGAGACAAATTTATTTCATATAAAAGGTTTTCGATTAAATTTTTGTATTCGGAAACCTTATTAGAAACTAATCGTGGTCTGAATCATGATAATGCGGACTTAAAATAGTTTTGCATTTTATTTATTTTTCGTTATTACGTTTTCTTTTTATTATTGCTGTTTTTAATCCTTTTATTATTATTATTAGCAATGGTAAATATGTTTAAGGTTTGAATGAAAATATTTCGTATGAATTATTTTAAACTACAGTTGCAATTCGCTTGCTTGTATGCATTTTATTTCTAAATTAATTTTTAAAATTATCGTAAAAACGACGGCATGAAACCTGCACATTTTTTTTAATTCCTTGATCGAGTATGTAATCCAATTGATTTATAGAAAAAAAATAATAAATATGTGAGTGTTAATTCATTATTTTTTAGGTTCTTTCTTGTAAATTTTATAAAAGCAGTTTTTAAAAATTCCAAATGCATTTTTACTTTTTAAAGAACTAAAAGAATAAAATGTCTGTTGGAGAAATTTACTTATATCTTAGATATACAGTACTTGTATGACTAATATATATTTCACTAGTTTCATTTAAATTGAGTTCATGAAATTTAATGCATCTTTTACCATAAGAGATGTTAGAAAATCGCTCAAATTGCTAGTATGTTCTTTATATCAAAATTTTTATTTGCTTTGTGGTGTAATCCTATTGCATTTAAAAAGTCAAGTATCAGTTTCCATCCTATTTTATTGCTAATAAAAGTTTGCTCATGATTACTTGTGTGATTAATACATAGCTTCAGCAGATATCTAAATATACTTGTCTATTAAATATGTGATTTATTTCTTTTGTGGTTCATTATTTTTATAATTTATTTACTTATTTTTGCATAAAGTAATCTCAAACCTTTCCATTTAATGTGTGATACTGTTACAGAATTCTCTTAAAATGTTTGTTCCTAGTCATAAATCTTTTGTGAAATTTTGACTAATGAACATTAATATTTCTTATTAAATAATTTATTCATTTCTCATTTAATAAAAACTGTATTTATCTTTTTATGACTTTGTCTAATTAATTTAACTATAAATTTGTCAATTTTTAGAGTATATTTTAAAGTTACTTTCATATGAAATACAATACTAAAAAGTGCATTTGGTGAAAGTTTCTCACGAGAAAGGACTTAAATAAATTGTTATGAAATTTCTGATAAGCCATATACTATTTATGTAATGTCGAGTCAGAAGAAAAAAGAATCTTGCTTTGCAGGTCCTATATTAAAATTTATTTAAATTTGCTTGCAGTGAAAGTCTTGTATGCATGATCATATTATTTTGAAAAGTCTAATCTTATTTTTCATGCAAATGTCACAGCCATTAAAATGTTTAATATGCCTTACATCAAGTACTTTAATACAAAAATTATTTTTTATAATATCATTTGAGAAGATAAAATCTTGTTAAATTATGTCATCAAATACTATTCTAATTTTATATTTTTTTATTTCGTTCTATGAAACTATACAATTTTCATGGTTATCTAATTATTTTCTAGTTCTGCTATTCTTTGCTTCTAATAATGAAGAATGTCTCACTCTTTATTATAATTAGGATATTTTCATTATTTTCTTATCAAATTAATGTTTATGCTTTATTTAATAGATTTCCTTTTAGCATTCAAATATATAAGAATAAATCTGCCAGAAGATTCTCAGTACACAGTAATATTAAGTGTCTTCTACTGGAATCGTACTGCTTTCAGCAGTAATTTTAATGAAATAAAAAAGGCAAATATTTCATTCAGAAATTCATAATTAGGCCTCCTAATACATAAAAAGCACAATTATTAAAAATTGTATATTTTTTTAATTCTGATAATAAAAATTATAATCTTACTTAACAAAGTAAAAACATTTTAATTTGAAATGTCCAGATTATTTTTAATTCAAAATTATAACAAAAATTATTTTATCATTAATGCTTTATTTACTTATAACATCATATTATTTATAAAACAATTTCAGTTAATAATTCAATTACTCTCTAGGAATTAGAAAAGGGTAGGTTTGTTTAAAAACAATGAAAATTGAGAATAAACAAATTTAAAATTCTTAAAACATTTTATTATTTCATAAAATCCTCAGTATTTTCTTAATTCTGTAATTTTCCTTTGATTTTAAAATTTTAGTGTTAGATACTTTAAAATACATGGGTATTTTATTTTTGTTAATCAGTTATTAAATTCTTATATGAGCTTTATAAAATTTAATTTTTGTTTATGAAATATGCATTTCTTCAATATTCCATAAGAAATGTGTATTTAATGACTGTTTTAATATTTCCTTTAATATGTTTGACTAATTATTTAAAAAATAATGTGCATCAATTCATACATTCTTTCAGACTTTTCTGAAATGTTGTTTCCGTTATTTTGTGCCAATGCCCTGCTGTATGTCCAACATGCATAAAAGAAAATTTCTTTATGTAGTTTATTTTTTATAATTGATGCTGATGGAATCTTACTTAAGCAATATTTGTTAGTTTTGCATTAGGTCATCAGTTACATCATGTTTATATAGAAATAATCTAATTTGCATAAAAGCATTTTGTATAACTTCAAGAAATTCCTTTTATAGGTTTCCTGTATTCTTTACTTTAATGCTATTTTGAAAGGAGGATTAAATAGATAAAATATATAAATAATGAATATAAAAATAAAATGTAATTATTATGATATGTGGAGTTGACTTTATTTCTCCTTAATAATTTTTTTCAAGGAAATAAGGACATTATCAAGAACCAATCCCATCTTTCTTAGTTTCTTAAATTTTAATTTATTCAAGTTATGACTGGTTTTATTCCTCACTTATTAAACAGATATACAGTCCCATATTCACGTGACTTATAGAAACATTGGCCGTCTTCATTATTGGTTTGAAAAATTTAGTTTTCTCCCCCTTGTAGAATTTTGATGTGGATAGAGGATTTTAAATAATAGTTTTTTTCCCTCTTTCTCATATGTGCTTACTATTACTACTGCTGATTTTATTTCTGTTAAATTCAATTTTCTTAAAGTGTTACTTGTTTCTCCTTTATGAATTTGGAAAAAAGTTAAATACCATCATAGTTTCTTTTCTGAAGATTTTGTTCATATTAAGATTCTTATTTTAAAATTCTGTTTAATGTTTCTTTAATGCTCTTTTCTTTTTAACTCTTTAATGTTCTTTTTGTTTGTTGAATTTTCATTACAATTTGATTTATCTCTGGAATATTTTGCTCTTCTTGAATAAATTGGCATTTCAACAATTTTATATGATTGCTTCTTAACATATATAATTTCTATTTTCTGTTCTCTTCATTTACATATGCTGCCTTAGAAAGTGGCAATAGTGGAACATAAAATTGTAATGTATTTTGAAATTTGGTTCTTGCAGTAAAATAAATGTTAAACCTTAGCTTTAGAAAAGTATAAGTTAACTTTACAACAGAATCCTGGCAGTGATGATTATTCTGTACTGAATATCTGCTATACTTTTGAGAAATAATCTTATAAATCATATTTATTACTGCTTTATGTATATTACTATTACTGATGATTACTATTGATATTTACATTCACTTTATTATGATTTTTTTTAAAGTTGTTTAAAATGTCTTTTCTTATTTGCTTTTTCAGGATGTGCTGAAGCATGTAAAAGCTGTAATTATTTCAACATGTCTCAAAAATATAAGAGTTTTTCTAGAACTAGTGATCGTTCTGTAGATAGTGGCTTACCACCAGGTGTAAAAAGAATGGGTTACTTAAGAAAACTCAAGGTGGGTTTTATCTATTTGTGGTATAAAATTAGTAAATTGAATAAAATTGATATACTTACATTATAATGGAGATTTTTCTTGTTCCTCATTAACAGAAAATTATGAAAAACTTCAGTATGTTTCTTGTGTTGTTAATATTGGTTGAGTTGATGGTGCATTTAATATAATTATGAGATGACATTGTAAATACAAAACAATAGCAGAATTTTTATCTTTTAAAGGTTTCAGCACATAAATATGAAAATTAAAATGGTGTTATTACAAGCAAGGCATATTATTAATACCATTATTCTTTCATACTTCTGGTATGTCTCAATTTCTTTTTTCTCAGCTCATTAATGGATATTCAGTATGTTTAAATTTCTAATCATTATTTGAAAGGTATGTTATGTATTATAACTTATTTTACATTTAATATTTCAAAAAATGGGTGAAAAATAACCCCAACAACACATTTACAGAATTAATGCTTAATAATCTCTGGAACAACATAAAATAAGAATATTTTGAGAAAAATATTTATTTACTTATTTTTTATTATTACTATTATTGCTTGTTTTGGAATGTGGAGATGTCAAAATCTATTTGCTATACATTATAAATGTGTGGCTAATTTTTGCATATTGCTTCCTATTGGTGTAACTGCCACAGAAGACACCTGCAGTATTTGCTATTTCTAACATTCAAAAGGATAGCTCATTGCTTTTACTTTTTAAAGAGAGAGCTTTCATAAGAAACCTGAAAGTTGTCTATTTAAATATAAATAAATCTAAAGAGATTTGTAGCATTCAATATCTGCTGTTAGTGTATTAAAATATTTTGAGCTCAGTAGAATATTTTTTAAATAGATAAGTATGGAATGGAATAAAATGCTTAATAAATTTTTTTACTACAAATACTCCAAGCTTTTTTTAAAAAAAGTTAATGAATTATTACTGAACTGATTTATAAATAGATTTAATATAGAAAAAAAAAGAAACAGTAATAATCATTCATTTAGGTTGTTTCTTTGTTGATTACTTCCTGATTAAAAAAAATTCTACTTTCTAAGCTGCTACAAAATAATTAGTCATTCATAAACATTTTTGGCGATAGATTTGATTTTTTAAAAATTTCTTCATAACATTAAAAATTTAATAAAAGTTTTTAAATATCTATATTTGAAAATTTAATTCTTGTAATTTTTGAAAAGCAGTAACTTTTTGATAAAATTTTCTATTAAAAATGTGTGTTCTATAAAAGTTTTACATGTACAGTTTAAAATATTATGACTTTATAAAAAAAGATGGGATAAGATGATGGACATTTCATAATACCCTGTTAGAATAACACTTAAATTGTATCAGTTAGCTATTCTGTTGCAGAATTAGATCCTTTTTAAATAATGTGGTAAAATGTTTTAAATAATTATATAAAAGTAAGATTTGCATATTCAAAAAAATTCAATAGGTTTTATGATTACATAAAAATATTATGAAATTGAGCCAGCACTCCTGATTATATCATAAAATTGATTTTCCATGATTAATTTTATTTAGGATGAAAAACTGGTATTCCTGTACGATGGGCAGTTTGATTGTAATAATTGATTCCAATTTTGATCTTGAAGTTGTTATTAAAAAATGAGAATTTTTATAAAACTTCAAAAAGATATTTAAAAAAGATAACAAGATTTTCTTTTTAAATATTTCATCGTATATTTAGAAGATATTTATATTATTAGTTTTAAATATGAAAATATTTTCTTTCAAATTATGTTTAAAAAATTTTCTGGAATTCAGATTTGTCAATTGTTAACTCTTATTTGTTTTCGATTTATTTCTTCATAATAATCAAGTTGCTTGTGTTACCTATAGGCTTTGAATTAAAAATTTGTTTAAAACTTAATTTTTTTTTTTTTTTCACATTGATACACGATCAATTTGATACAAATATCACTTTGAGACCTTGTGTCAGATTAATACAGTATCACTTCCCTCTCGCTAAAATTGGTAACTGGATACTGTTGAGAATATAATTACAAATTCGGATTTTGAATCTTCAGATGAGATACTTCACTTACTGATGATGTTGCACTATCTTTGATCTGACGGTGATTAGAAATGAAGAGAGGAGAACAGGAAAGGTTTTGCTGCTATATTTATTATAAATAAAGGATGGAGTTTTTTTAGTAGTCTGTACTATTACATGGATAACAAGACAGCTGTAGGCTGGTAATGAAATATATAATTAAAAGAAAAATTTTTAATTGCATTGCTAAGACAGAACAGGGAACTGGACTATATTGGCCTAATACTTTGTATCAGGTTGATATTGTATAACCTAATTAAAAAATAGCACTGTTAATATTAATTAATTCTAATACCGAGTAGATATTGTGAGTATGTTACTGTTTTATGTGCCTCAAAACTTTTACATAGCTAATATATTATCAGCCAACCCTAGTTTCAATTTTATCTCATTGTTTTATTGGAAGAAAATAATAATTTTGAATTTTGTTTCTAAAATAATTTTCTAATTAATTTTTAAAAAAAATAATTTATTTTTTCTAAAATAATTGTTTTTTTATTAGTTAGATGTTGCCATTAAAATAATTATGCTGTTTTGAGTACCAGGGCTTCGAACCGTAATTTTTTTTCTTCCTGTTTTCGTTCCGGTTCAACTAAAAAATTAATATCGGTTCAGTTCCGGTTTTCGCTCCGCCAAAAATAATGGTTTTTGGTTCAGTTCCAAATGAATAATTTCATTTTATGTATATTCTTATTTGTACTAAAAATATAATTCTATCATAAATAAAAAATGTAATTCTATCAAAATTTAGAAGATTTTATTCTTTTTTTAATTGGTACACTATGTGAATTGATACAAACAGCAGGTACGATAAGAGCGGTGAGCAGAGGACGGCGAGCATTGGCATTGTTATCCATTATCAAAATCGCATTTGACAACTAGGTTCATGATTACCCACATTCGTCGTTTGATTCTCACATCGTGCACTTGGCCTTGCAATAATTATGTAAAAAATATATTATTTATTTAACATATGAAAATTGCCTCTAATTATTAATATATCTTCTAACGTGGTTTCACTGAGATTACTTCTGTTGTCTCGGAGAATAAATTTTAAACCTGAAAACGCTCTTTCAACACTAACTTGTGTAGCTGGAGCTGCCAAAACCACCATTGCAATCTTATACAAGTGCGGATATGTAATTTTATTCTCTTCCCAGAAATCTAAAATATTATGCTTTATATCAAGCCTTCGTACATTGTCAAAATTCTTTAAAATGAATTCAATGTCAATCTCGGTAGAAATAGAGGTTCTATGTGTTTTTATTACTGCCAATTCTTTACTTTTTAAAAAAGTCTCTAAATCATCTTCATTTTCATCGTTTTCAGTAGAAGATTATGTTTCCTCGTTTACTATTGAAATGGACTTTTCAAAAAATTGTAATTTGTTCCAAATATTCTTTAAATGTTGCACAGCCTGTACCTTTTGTGACGTGGAAAGCAAAATTTGATAACGAAGGTCCAAATAAACTGTTCCTACTAAACTATCAATTTCTATTAACAATGCTTCCCTGTTAGATAACTGATTATATAAAATATCTGCAAAGAAATTTTTTAAATTTCGTAACTTTATTTTGCAATGTGTCCAAATTCCGTAAAAATCGCTTAAAGTTAATTCTTCACTTTGTAGTTTCAAAGTTGCTTCCATTAGGGGTTGTAGGGTATCAACAATTAATTTTAAGAAGATTTGATAGATGCTTCATGCTACTTCACTTAGGGCCTCTCCTGTCTATTTACTCCTCCCTGATCTAAACAGTCTATACAAACATCCGTGGATGATCGCATGCTGAGATGTGAAAAATAAAATATAACTCGATATTTTTCTTAAAAAATCATCTATACTTCTAGTTTAGTTAACTGAATTAAATATGTCTTCTACAAGTAGTTTCATGCGAAACAGAAAAATACTAGTGAATATCAAAATAGGAAATCGAGAAGCAGTATACATGTAATGATAATTATAAAGTTGACGTTAAATTAGAAAATATTGATAAGTTGGTAACAGTAACAAAATGACTGAAGGATATATCGAACCGAAATAAACCGATATTTTTTTCGGTTCAGTTCCGGTTTTCGTTCCGACCAAAATAACGGGTTTTTTTCCGGTTTTCGGTTCAGTTCCGGTTCGAAGCCCTGTTGAGTACACTTTAACTTATCATTTTACTTATGTTAAACAGTTTTCTTATACGATTCTTTTTTCTTGTAATTATAGAAAATGAAACGAAGATTTTTTATTCTTCATATGGAATCTAATTATGGAGTTGCAAGATTAGAATACTACAGTTCAGAGAAAAAGTGGAAATTTGGCTGTTCACCCAAAAGATGCATAGAACTAAAAAGTTGTTTGAACATCAGTCGAAGGCCTTATTCTAAAAATAAGAATGCCATTGTTATTTACACAAAAAATGATAGTTATTCATTTGTTACTGAAACTCCGGAAGAATTGGAACTGTGGCTAAATGATTTATTAGAAGTCCAGAGAAGTTATATGGATGTTGAAGATGGTTCTAGAGGGCATCATATTTATGGTGAGAATATTTAAAATGCTTTTCTATTTTTTTTTCGCTTTAATAATCAGTCTAACTTTGCATGAATTTAAATTTTCATTTATAATTAAAAATACTTTTTGTCCTCTTTGCTAAATAAATTGCATAAATATAGATGATTCATCTAAAGAGGAATATAGCTTGTGCCAATATCAGATATGGATTTTTTTTCTCCCTCTCTATTTTCAGCTTTTAGTTTTCTTGCGTATTTCTTCATATAAGTATTAAAATTAGTTTTTTCAAAAGGCAGGTAAAATTAGTTATTATTTTTTAATTGTCATTAAAAAAGAATCTTTTAGGCAAACTATTTCCTTCTCTTTTTTTTTTTCTCCTTATGAAGATGCTTTAAATTTAACCATAGATAAATAAATGTTGATTCCATACAGAATAATAACAATGTTAAAAGTTTAAATCTCTTAATGAATTCTATATTGTGTGATCAGCTACTTTATTGCTCATTTATTAATCCATAATAAAACAGGAAGTATTATAAATTATTATTATCTTACAATAAAAATGCATTGATTTTTATGATTAAATAATGATAATTAAGCTTTAAAAGAAGAAATATCTCCGTTCTGGTCATAGTTTGTGTGACAATTCTTCCAAATACAACCTAAATTTGACTCACCAGTAATAAGATCCAATATTTTACCATCCTCATCCATGCACATCGCTTTTTTTCTTTTGACACCTTTCCAATATTTGTTTGGAAACTAGTATTTGATACTTTTGCAGCAAGGCACATGTTTGTCTTCTTCCAGACTCAGAAAAATATATTAATTTTTAAGGCTTGCGTAATATTAAAAATAAATCCTGGCCATCAGTCATTGAAACATGAGAAATACTAGATATCAAATGCTGCACTGGCAAAGCTTGATAACCTCTAAATATTAAATATTCTTAAAGAATTAAAATTATACCAGCTTTACAATTTTGGTAATGGTGGTATATTTTATGCAGGATATGATCAATGCGAGGTTTCAATAATTCTCCAACTGATGTTTTAAAGATTCAGAAAGCAATCCACTATTTTTGCTGGCATGTTTCAGAATTCTGTAAAATACATTTTAAAATATGTACAAAGTTTATACAAAATTTGAGTCAAATGTCTGGCACTACAATGCATTAGTTTGCAGAAGAGGAAAATTGCTAAAATGTTATGCCGTTGGGAGAAAGTTCTCACTTTCCTTTTGATCTTCATGTTTTTCTTATTCATTCTTATTTTTATTTATTTTGGTTTGCTTCCAAATGTTTTGACTCATCTTTGTTTTTAATTGAAATTTTCATTTTTTTGACTCGCTTTCAACAAACTGTTTCTCAGTTATGTACTTTAAAAATGTTATTAAATATCTGTTAGGAAAGAATTTTTATTCAATTTTACATCAGATGGAGAGTATTGTTTTCTGATTTATTTCTTTTTACATCCAAATGTGACAAATGCATCCAGTATTTTTAGAATTTAATGAAAAAGAGGTCTTATTTAAAATATACACTTTTCCAAATATATGTGCTATAATTTTGATAAAAGCTACTTGTTGACCGAGACTTTTTTTCCCCCTTCTTTGTAATAAAAAGACATTTCTCAAGGAAAAAAAAATAGATTTTAAAAGAAAGGATGCAAAATATAAATGTTCATACCTAATTATTAAAATGTTTGAATTTTTAATAGCTTTAAGGAAATAAGTTTAAGATAATGATGGCAACTGTATTTTTAGAATTTTTAATGTAGGTGACACTGCTGTCATTCGACTAGGAATGATGGGGTAGTAAAATATTCATATTTTAGCTCTATTTTTTTTAATATATCATGATAACTTCCAATTTTTGAAATATTTTTAATAAAATATTTCATGAAATCTTAATGATTACTTTTTTTTACAGAGCATTTGTGGCAAGTTGTGATTGACAGACATGATTTGGAATTTGATAGACTTTTAATAGGACCTTATAGAGTAGCATTAACCTCAAAGTCCCTGTTTTTGATAAAAGTGAATCCAGAAAATGACAATGATTATTTTGAATTTCCTGTAAGTAAATTATATTACTAAAATCTGAATAGTGTGCTAATTTAACTAACTTTTTGTGATTTTTTAATTTAAAAATAAATTTCTGATTTATTTATTTATTTTTGTAGATATACAAAGTAATTCAAAATTATGAGGGCAAAATTTAAGTGTGCTGTAAATATTTTAGGTCATTTATTTCTCAAAAAATTGAGGTGATATGAAAATGTAGCTGAGTTTGTTGACATTCATATATATACACTCACAGTGATTGTATTTTTAAAGAAAAGTATTATTGTATGTTAGAATATACAAAAATTCAGCAATAATCTTTATCCAAGTGTTATTTTTGGAACCCATATTTCATTACTTGTACCTACTTAATATTGCAACTATTAAAACATTTTCATGCAAGAAAGCTCTTAGGGAAAGGCAATTACAATTCTTCAGCAACTGATAAACAT
Organism: Argiope trifasciata; assembly: GCA_026543055.1. Classification (NCBI taxonomy): domain Eukaryota; kingdom Metazoa; phylum Arthropoda; class Arachnida; order Araneae; family Araneidae; genus Argiope; species Argiope trifasciata. The sequence continues at coordinate 820,905 of JAPMOQ010000584.1, read as the reverse complement.
ATAGAACTCCTCTTAACCAGCATATTGTGAGAGCAGATAATCAATTTAGTGTATTGTATTATTATTTGCTGTTCAATGCTTACTAATTTCAATTTCAAGGGTTAAAAATCACCATCAAGTCAAAACAGATGCAATTAAGCCTGATCTGGAGATATATAGTTTTCCAGGCAAATTCTTTTTCATGAATGTCTCATTTAATTTATGTTTCAAAATTAAGTTGTATAATTTCATGTTTGAGAGAGATGAAAAAAAAAAAAAAACTTCTCACCACAATAAAACATTAATGTTTATGTAACCTGTTTTTATGCATTTCATCTAACTTATTGCTTTACATTTTAAAATTTTTATGTAACATTTGTATTTAGTTTTCATAATGATATTCAACTAATTAATTCATTTTAATCTTTGCTTATCTTTTTCATGGTGATTCTTCTGCATGTCCTTTATTTTTATCAGCTTATGAGCATCCGGAGATGTGGGCATTCAAAGGACCATTTTTTCATTGAACTGGGCCGTTCTTCGGTTATTGGTGCTGGTGAAATTTATATGGCAACTGATAGTACCATCACAGCTCAGAATATGCATGAAACTGTTTTGAGGTATGTTTTGAACTGAAAATATTAATTTTCTTTTAAATTTTGGGAGGAAAAATTATGTTTAAAAACATTTAATAATTATTATTATTTGATAATTGGACAATTTCTTACTTACATGCACATATATTTCTGCCAAATCACCTGAATGTTGATTGCAAAAAAGTCTGTTGAATACTTATTAACATTTTAGTCTTAAAGTAATCTTATTGCATTCTTAGAACAATATGAATTTAGCATGTATTATTTTAAAAACTTAGGCTCTTCTATTCTTTATATTATGTACTTTCCTCATTTTCTGTCATTAAAAGATTTGAACATTAGTTTGAAATGGGAAGAAGTAAACTTCCATTTATACGGTATCTTGTGTGCTGAACCAAAATACGTTCTTTAAAAATCCAGATATTAATTAGAATTATTCAACTTTGAAGTTTTATGTACGCTTCTAAATATTCTTTATCATTTGTCTCATAAAAACTTAGTTTATGGATTCAGTAAAAAAAAAAAAAATGTTTTAATGAATTACAGTATGAAAAAAAAAAAAAAAACTTCAAGCTGAGTTAACTATAATGATGTATCTATGCATCTAGTATTATTGTTAGGAAAAAAAAAGAAGAAAAAAAAACAGCATTTAAAAATAGGTAAAAGGTTAAAAAAAAATCATCATTGCTTGATTCTGAAGTTAAACCTTTAAATACAGCAAGATTTCAAAAATTTTATTAAAAGCATTTTTAAAGATTTAATCAGTGTTGAAAAACATAGGGTGGTATATTTTTGATAATAATAAAAAAATGATTTGTTGAAAAATAATTTAAAAATATAAATTTATAAAATAATATATTTGTAAATTGCATTTTTTTTCTTGTTCTTTACTAGTATTAGGGGTACTAGTACTAGTACTAGTACTAGTATTAGGGGGTATTAGAAATATAACTTTTTAATGCACTATTATTGAAATTCAAAAACGATTGTCCATTTAAGAAGTCATATATGACTTTTTAATTTGACATGTCCATATTTTTTATCTTTACTATTAAAAATGCAAGGTTAGAATTAATTGTATATTAGAAATAATTGTGCTAACCTTCAACAATATTAAACACATGATGTCTCTTTCACTATACTTGTCATTATATGCCAATCCCATGTTGTTTTTTATAATTGCAAAGGTGTGGATGTTCTAAAACAACTTAAGAGGGAAAACATAAGTTTGATATGCAAATATTGGTCATACCTTTACTAAACGCTCTGGGTAACGGTAGCCAAAATACTAATTTTGCTTTTGCAATCAGTTTCTCTGAATAAATTTTTTGCATTCATAGTTAAACTTTAAAATCTTATTAGTTTTGCTTAGACAGACAATCTCAAACATCTTCCTGAAATTATTTAATAATAAGTAATGCAAAACGTTTTGTTTCAAATTATTTTTAATTATCTAAAATTTTAAATTACTGTTTTATGTTTGTAATTCTCTTAAAGCTGTTCTCTGTTTGAGATATTTTAGTAATAAAAGTATAGTTCTTGTGTTGATTAATTTATGCTTTCCAGTTTAATAGCTCTGAAACTATTATAAATTTTCTTTCTAGAGACAAAAATAATAGTCTAGAAACATAAATTTTCTTTCCAGTATATAAATGTCTGATATTGAAGTTTATATCATTTTTGTCCATATTTTTTTATTTGATTCTACATTCATAGATTAGTCTAAAAAAAATTTTTCTTTCAAAAATGGGCCAAAATCATTCATTTGTTTTCCTACTAGTGCAATGAAGTCTTCCAAGATTCGAGAGGATGGCAATCCTTATCCTCGACCACGCAGTGCCTCAACTAGTGAAAACTCCAACCCAGTTACCACTAGACGTCCAATTGGAATTGTAGCACCTCAGACAGTATCATCATCTGCGAGCAGCAGTGGACTTTCAAACAGTAGGGAGCGTTGTGATAGTTTACCCACTAGGCCAAAGACTATAACTGGAAATCAGCATAATTGTGTGCACAGGTTGTTACCTTTGTTCTCATATCATTGAAAACTGTGTTTTTAGTATATTTTGCTATTAAATGTCCCTTCAATTCTTTTTGATTTTATTAACATAAAAGAAAATTAATTTTGAAAAATTATGTACTCAACCTGCTAAATTTAAATTTAAAACCTCGATTTCAACATATTTTTTAATTGTATTAAAAATGCCAAAATAAAGCAAGCTACAATATAAAATTAAATCCTGGACTTTTTAAACTATCAAAATCTGTTAATCATTTGTTCTTTTTTTAAAAAGAAATATAAATATACTTTAAAAGAGTTTTCAAGGATTGAAAAATTTAGATTTTTTAGAATATCTTGGAGTTATTAAAAATAAACCAATAAGGGAAAGAGCCAAGTTTCCAAAATGATAGTACTTTGATTTTCAAATCTAGTTGAATTCTTTTTACTTTTTTTTATTATTATTCCATTTTAAAATTGTTCAGGAATTAACAAAGCAAAATAGAAACAATGGAATTTATTTTGTTTAACCATTGAGGCGAAATGTAACTATCCTATAAAAAGTGCTTTGGATATTCATGGTTTAAGAGACAAAATTTTTTTTATTTGTTATGTATAAAATGCCCTTATTCTTGCTTTAAGAATGCTGCATTTCAATTGTTTGCATCTATTTCACTATCTGTTGTTATTTATTTTCTCTGTTTATATGCTTTCTATTAAAATGCATAAATCTTTTAGTGCACTTTCTTCTCCTTATACCACAAGTGGAGCTACTTGCAGAAGGCTTAGCTCACGGCCACATTCTATGTATGAATGGCCATCCTGTAATTCACCTTCAGCAAGAACTACTAAGTAAGCTTATTTTATTTATTTGTGGGGAAAGAGGGATATATTCTAATCATTAGTGTAATTGAGTGCACTATAATCTTATAATTTTCATTTAAATAAATAATCAATAGTATTCTTTTCTTATGTAAATTTTGATATATTTATATCTTTTAATAAAATATATATGTATCCTACTTAAATTTGGGAATTTAATAATTCAATATGCTTTTACTTAAAAAAATTGTTGAAAATTAAACAATTAGTTAAAACAAGTTATTTTCTTTAAATGATTTCTTGATTTATAACTTTTTTTCTCTTTTTTTAGCTTCAGCCCTAACTCTTTGTCAAGTGGTACTGCATGTAGTAGTAGTACTGAGGAAGTCGATAAAATAAGGCAGCAATCATTAAGGTAATATTAATTTCCCTTTTATTAAATAATAAAGACAAAAAATTAAATTACAGTAATTTTTCATAGAGTAGTGTCGTACTGCTGCCATCATTCAATCATTTTGCAATTATAAGTAAAATTTATTTAAAACAAAACAATTTGAAAATTATGTTATATAAACAAACTTTTGTTGCATCTCAAGAAATAAAAATGTGGCATAGTAAGGCAGCACAAAATCACTGAATAAGATTTTATTTCTCTGTATAAATTAGTCAGTTTTTATTATGCTATGCTCATAATATTTTCATCTTTTTAATTTTATAGCTTTTCTTTTTCTGTTAGCCATTACTGTCATCTCATCAAACTTAATTTAACTCAGATTTTTAGGCTTGTGTATCCATTTTGAAACTAAATCTATACTTATAATAAAGCTCAGTGTGTGTGTGTTGGTGCTGTACAGGCCAGACCGTTGGACCTACAGCTACCAAATTTGGTACATGCATACCTTGGAGGTCCGGAATGTGCACCTCGGAGCCCTTTTTTCGAATTTTTAATTAGAATTTGAATTAATTAAAATTTAAGCGAAATTTCGACGTTTTTCCGTTATAACTTCCGAAAATATTATTGCACAAGCATGATTTTTGCATCAATTTGAAGATAAAAAAATTAGCTTTCTAACAGTGTCAGTTTTTTTAATTTATAACGTAAGCTTCTATTTTTAACAAATTTTTAAAGAAATATTTTAACCATGTTTTTATCACGTGATTGGATAACATAAAAGAATGCCGGAAGCTCAAATAAAAAAAATATCATCGCAAAATAAATCTACAGAAATGCAACTTTCAGCACATGACAGGATAAAATAAAAGAAATATAAAATGTGATATTTTCTTTAAAAAATAAATGCAAAGCAAAGGATTCTAAGATCGTTTGCAATATCTGTATCATTAATACCATAAATTATCTTTATTTACAGTAAACCTGATTGAATTTAGACAGGATATGCATTGAAATCCGGACTTAATGGCATATTTATGTAATCGTTTGCAATATCTGTATCATTAATTCAATACTTTTTTCCCTTTCTCGCTTTCTTTGAAAAAAAAACATATTTCATATTTTGGCAACATCATCGAAAAAAACATTTTTAATATTTTGGAAGCATAACCGATAGTTAAAACTGATTGATTTATAAAATTAAAGACTACAATTAGGAAAAGGTGTTCTTTTAGAACTTTTCTTCCATCATCTTAAAGAAAACATTGCTTTCAGGCCAATCGATTCCCGGAATTACTTCTAGGCTAATGAATATGTGATTTAATTGAAAATTTTAGAACGCATTATCATGGCGAACCAGCTGGTCGCCAAAGGCGGCTAGTAATAATAATAAATAAACTAAAACAAAGTTTTAGGCCCAAATATTTGTTAAAAATCATTTATTTCAAAAGCTGATATCTAGTATAATTCATCCAACTACCGCATGAATGATGTATTAAAAAAGAGCTAACCTAAAAGAGAATAGCTTACCCTAAAGCTATTCTCTTTTCCTCAAGTAATTTGTTACTGGACTTTGAACATCTCAATTTTCAATTTGTTTTGCTTTTACATTCATACATAATAAAACAGAGTGGCAATCTCTTAAATCAACCTAAAAATTCCATTCTCTTTTCACTCCTAGTTTTATATTGTACTGAAATTTAAAAAATGTTAAGTATCCATGTGAAGTTTAGGGTAATAAATAGGATCCTGGAACTACTTAAAAAATTTTAAGTACCTCTACCAACATTATATGACATAAAAGAATATGTATATCTTAATTTTTCTTTCAATAATATTTCAAAGATGAGAGCAAAATGGAGCCATAGATACAATAACTAACAATTAAAACTAACCCTTTGATGGTTAGGGAAACCAGCAGTTTTTGTTTCCTTAATTCGCGCAGTAGTACGAGTAAACAGTAGTCGAAAGTGGCAGCTGTTTTCCACCGCCGTTCTTCCAAAAATGTCACCTTTCTCTGGCTATGCCGTAGATATCTCGCCTAACGCGTTTTAAAAAAATTCTGAAAGTATTTATAGTGCATAAATAACAGTTTTCACGTTCTTAAAAACGATTAATGATTGATAATTATTATATAGTGAATTATAAATAATTATAATCAATTACATAAATAAAAATAATTATAAATATAAGACAAATATTAAATTGAAAGGATTAAATAAATACAACTAATGTAAAATGTTATAAAGCATTTAATATATTATTAATAATATTACCTAAAAATCTTTTTGTGTGTGATATACTTTAAAACATGGAATTGCACATAATGGGGCATTACAGTCTTTACAATAAGTACATGTTTCACGACGAATTCTTTTTCCATTTGCATCATTTTTGCTGCAACATACCACGCATCGTCTAGTAGGTTCTTTCTTCTTTTCTGTGGATGGGATATAATCAGGAAAGTGGCGTGCTGACAATCTTAAAGTATTCGAAACTGTTTCAGTAGGTTTTGATTTGAATTGTCTGTGAATGTGATATTTTTCAATAATTCTTTCAGCTAGTTCAATTCTGAATTCCAAATTTGATTTTGTATTCCCCTTTTTTTTCCACAGCTGGAAAGCATAAAAAATTGTTATGTCCAATAAATAACGAAATATTTTCTTGTAATACTTTCTTTGACAAGATCGAATTACATCATAATATCCAATTTGCTGATCCATGCGATCTACTCCGCCCATCGTATTATTGTAATCTAAAACAAACTTAGGCTTCTCTATTTCCACATTTTTCAATTTATTTGGGACTTTTGCGATTTCTGGGTTATGAATGGAGCTTATAAAATGAACATATTTTTTATCTCTCTATCGCATGATCATCATTTTACCTCTTTGGTAGGCAAGTAAGTCTCCTTTTTTAAGCTTTTCTATTTTCAGTTCCTTCAGCAGATCTTTTCTGTTCGGTCTTAATGTTCCAAAAAAATCAGTTTTAGATTTTAATAACATTTCCCCTAACTCGGGAGAGTTGTAGTAATTATCCATAGTAAGGCAGTATCCTTTGTTTAGTAGCGGTTTAGACAATGTCAAAACTACCTGAGTAGAAAACGAACATTCTTTATTTTCTTCAGATATATCTGTGCCTTTACCGACATAAATTATAATAGCCCACACATATCCACTATGAGATTCATTCAACATAAACATTTTGATGCCAAATCTGGCCCTTTTAAGTGGTAAGTATTGTGTCCAAGAAAGTCTCCCTTTATACAGCAATAGACTTTCATCAATGCATATGTCTTGTTCGGGTGTATAAACTTCTGAAAATTTTTTCTGTAAGTAATTTAAAACGGTCCATATTTTTTTAAGTTTTGGATGAGGATGAGAAGAATCAGTGTTTTCATTCCTATCAAAATGAATAAATTGCATAATAAGGTCAAACCTTCTGGAACTCATGAGGTTAAAAAAACTAGGAGTTTCAATTAATTTTTTTTTGACCAATACATTCTTACAGTTGGTTTGATAATTATTCCTTGCAAAATTAATAATGCAAAAAATACTCTCAATTCATTCGCATTAAATTCACTCCAATGATGAGTTCGGAAATGTTCTTTGCTTTTAAATTTATTTAAATTTTCAGAAGCAAAAATATTGGTTTCAGTTACAATATGATTTACAATTTCATCAGTGAAAAACAGTTCGAAGTACTCTAGTGGATCAAAAATATTTGTCACGCTCGCTTTCATGCCCACATCACCAGTAAAACTAAATCGACTTGGAGCATGAGAGCTTGAATCAATTTTACACCATTGACGAACACTCGAAAAATCTTCCTCATCGCTTGAATCGTCTTCTGAGCTTGATATACTGTGAACAAAATCTTCATCAGAATCAAAACTTGATAAGATTTCTGTATCACAATCATAATCATCATCATAATTATCTAATTTTCGCTTTTGAGCCATTTTACTTTTCAAACACTCTAAAAAACGCACCAAAATACTCATAAAAAGAACAAGGTATAAAAAAAAATCCCACTTCATTATGAAAAGAAATTTATGGAACCCGTACTGCCATCTATAGACAATAAAACTAATTAAATTTGGAGTAGGATTCGTTTGTAACATAATCAGTGCAGAATAATAAAGGCGAACGAGCTCAGCTCGTCAGCGCGCATTGGGGAAAAATCACTCTACGCGAGTTGTGCTCGTTTGTAACCATTTCGGTCGAAATCTTGCTCGCGAGCAGAACTCGTTTACGCGCATTATGAAGCACGATTCGATTGCGAGCTGAACTCGTTCATAACCATTAAAGGGTTAATTATTGCACTTTGTTTAATAGTATAAAATAGTTTTTACGTTCTAATGGCTTAAAATTATTACTACTTGCAATCAAAATAATAATAATGTATTGAATTTGAAAACTTATGTAAAAAATGTTAAGTTAAGCATCTTTTTCATTTCTGTGTTAGTAAATGAATATTATTAGTTATTAAAATATTTACATACATTGAATATTAATTTTAACAAAATTATTTTTTTTATAAAATGCCTCGCATAATGCATTTGATATTTCAAAGGATAACTTAAAGTTTGTTTTTTGAAATGAAACCTGTGGACATTTTTTTGGTAATCTTCATGTATCAATTTTTATTAAAGAATAATATCAGTATATAAGTCATCTTCTATGTTATATGTTAATAAATGAACTGAACTGAATAAGTAAATTAAATTTAATATTGTGTTTAAAACGATTAAAGATAAATTTTTCAGCATAAATCTTTCTGTTTTTTGTTTTTTTTCTGTCTGTGTTTGTATTGATGATGCAAATGATAAAATTAAAAAATTTTGTCCTTCATAGTCATTATCAGTATTCGCTTTCAAATGATGGAAAGTTAGCATCAGACCGCCCGATTACTGAAGTACCTGATGAATATTTGAAAATGTCTCTAAATGAAGGTAAATTTTTTTACCAAATGTATATTTATGGATATTGTAAATTTCTTTTTTCTGTTTATGATTTTTCATACTAGTTGAAAATCATTTTTCTACTCGCACACAGATATATATATGTAAATTATGTAGGTGTTGGGAATTCAGATTTTTAAATTTTCTGGAGCTCTTCCCCACTACTCCCTTTCCTCTTTGACAAGATTATACTTTTTTTTTTTTTTCAGAAAATATATTATGGGGAAGCTCAGAAAAAAAAAAATGTCAATAAAGAATTTGTAGCTAGTTTTTGTAATTTTGGCATATAAAAAAACATTTTTTGTTCAAATGGAAAATAAGTTTCTGAATTTCAATCATACATTATTTGTCTCATCAATGTAAAATTTTATTTCATATTTCTTTTTAATCTTAATGTGTAATCTGTATTAACCAATCAAGTTTAATCTCACTTTTTATTAGTCTGAATATAAGTCATCTTATTTTTATTTACCTTTACCTTTTAACAATATTTGTTGCTGTATAGTTACTGCTTTTCACATGGTAGAACACAATTATAAAAATAATTTATTGTATTAAAATAAAATTGCATTAAAAGAAAATTAAATTAAAGCTCAAGTTAAGTATATGTTCTGTATTTTGCACTATTAAATGTGAGATTTTTGTTAGTGTGTATATATATTTGGCATATTGCTTTAGAACTGTAATTTGCTATTCGAATCTGTAGCTAACAAATTCATGCTATGATTCATTTTTCCCATTTTAAAAAAATAAACTTCATTTACTTGTATTTGTCCAAGAAATTTGGTAATACTATTTTCGTTACTGATAATAATACATGCTATTTATTACTCTTGATACTATTAGCTAATTCTAGTAAAGTATTAGTCTGTCGGATTTTTTTTATGTACTTCTGATATAGCTTTATGTACTTCTTCAGTTTTTTAAATGCATTTTTGTTGTTTTAATTTCATGAACTTTTGATATCATAAATGGTGTACAGCTGCCTCTTTTTTTTTTTTTTTTTTTTTTTTTACAAAAGGGATCTATATAAATAGTTCACCTTGAACTCATTTTGTCCAATTTCACAAAATATTTTAATTTTAAACTACCTATTCCATAAGTAAATGTTGGGAAGAAGAGTGAAAAGCAATTAAATATGAAAAGTTTTGCATGGTTTTTTAGTTATATATAAGGTAACTAAGCAAAAGGGTATCATAAAATGTTTTGTCCATCTGTTCATTGTTGCCATTTTAAATTATTAGATCTTTTCAGACTGTGTTACCTTCATTCTTAAAATTATGCTCTTAATAGATACAGGAGATAAAATATTACACTTTAGCTCTATCAAAATGAGAAACAAAATTTGAGAAAACTGTAGAAGAAAAATCAGTACGATTTATTTTGATAATTCTAATTAATGTACTGGAAAGTATAAATCTATCATTAAATAAGATTTATCATATTGTGTATAGATATAACATTTTAGCTCCTAAAATTATTTTAGTCTCTTCCTTGGCAAGGACAAAATATGGACATTTTAGAAATATGCTGAATAAGTTTCCATGCTTGTATTTCATCTGCATTATTTCATTATCTTGCATTGTTTTATCAATTTGCTCATTGATGGAATGACTCAATTTGTTTAGAATGAAAATACTTTTATATTTAATATTTTTAAATTAAAAGTTATCTTAGAAAATTAATTAAAAGTTAATTTAGGGAAAAAAAATGCTAACTTTGAGGGCTAAGATGTTTTTTGCCATATCTTTAGCTAATTTTTATTTGGCACTTAATCCAGGAACAACACCTCCCCCCTTTATACTATGATTCTTTTGACATAAGCCTTGGAATTCTATTTTTCCTTAACCGATATTAACATAGTGATAACTGTATTTTCTTCATTTCATACTTTTTTATTGCTAGGGCATAATATTATCTTCAGTTCTTACTATACCTTGCCAGAAGAAACACTTCTTCGCTAGAAATTAAATTCAATAAATAAAATGATCTTACAGATTAGAAGTGCAATTTGTAAAAATTAAACAAAACGCATTCTAGTTGGCTTTCCAATAACTAATGTTATATTTGAAAGATAAATCTTTTGTTTCTTGAAAAATGCTTCTAAATACCAAAGTTTGATTTAATTTTCAATAATTCATTAAATGTCTTAAGATTTTAAAAATTACTCAGTTCATTTAGAAATTGCTTGTAACGGCATCCACAAATTTCGTACTTTTGCTGTTCATTGCTTTAGAAGGGATCTGTTGATAGGCAAATAAAGGCAAATGTAGTTTCTGCTTTAATATAATTTTATTTTGATAATATTTCTAATATATTTGTATGCTTAGTTACAAGTGACTTTAAATTTATTAAAATTGTACAGATAAATAGATAATATATTTCCACATTAAATTGCTTTTTCCATTCGTTATAGACATTTACTGGAGATATATCTTATCATAACTGAATTATTTATTATGTACAGCGATGACATTAATATGTGCTCTTCTAAAATAAGTAAACAAATAATTTCTTTAATTCATCAATTGTAAATTTAATGATTAAATTAAATATAATGTTCAGTGATGTTTTGTCTTATAAACATTATAGATTTTATTTTTATGAAAAGACCAAACAAAACCAGACTTTGCTAGATAGTTGAAAAATATTTTTTCATAAACTTCCTCCAAAATCTCAAAAATATGATTTAAAAAAAAAAATCTATCTGTTATTTTGGTATTATGTAAGTTCTTGGAATTGTAATCTTGCATTGTTATTATATGTTTTCAGAGGGATTTAAATATATTTTTATCGGGTTAAGTCTCACTCACTTAGGTAGAATATTTTATTTTCAGGAAACAATGTTAAGATAAAATCTGTAGATATGACACCGAAAAGAAATGAATACATGGATATGAGAGCTGCTTCACTTCCCAAGACAGGTTTGTAAATAATTTATATCACTGATAATTTCTTTTGTTATTTTTCTTAGTTTATTTTTGAAATAATCCTGAGTGTTTACTCCTATAATTACATCATTTAAAAATTAATAAACTATTCAACCATTTTATTTTTTAAAAAAGCTCATGCATTTTTGATGAATTTGTTTGCCACAAATTTAAGGAGCAATTAAATCTAATGATCTCATTAAACAAGCATTTCATTTTTATAAATATGTATATTCTATCAAGGAATAAGCTAAAGATGACCTGTTATTGTAATACCAGTCTTACTTTTGTATATAATTTCTATCTTGGTCTTACTTTTCTATATAACTTCTTTCACATTTTGAGATTTTTTTTTTTTTTTTTTTCAATTACAGTTATGATTAGTGTCAGTTCATGGCTTTTGTTTTATCATTATTGCAATTTAAATTTAACAAATTTATTTGAGAAAATAAAATTTTCTTTCCAGGCACCATATGCATTATGAACATTATAGCATATCACATTATTTCAGCTTAGTAATAAATAGAATGGTTGTTGTCAACTTCTTAGTCTGGAATTGCTCTTCTAATAACACTTTTTCATTGATAATCTAAATTTTTAAAAACTTAGGTTAAAATTTTGTGTGAAATAATTTCAGTTATGTTAAATATTTCTAATTTCATTTGAAAAGTTGCAATTTCTTTTTGAAAGATAATTCCTGGAAAGTTCTTAACTTTAAAACATATTTGTTTGTCTTTACAGCATGGCACAAGCTAATTTTTTAAAGAAAATAATTATTTATGCTAATAATGAAGTGTAGTATGTCTATGTTGCTGTTAGCAAATGATGGAATTTTGCATATCCTAGCAATTTTTGTTAAAATTCAACTTAATTTCTAATTAAAATTTTAAGAGATTTCTGTGATAACTATCTAAAAATGCTATTGCACAAAAAGAGTTTTTTTTTTTTCACATTTTAAAATTTTATATTTTTTGTGATAACAGTTCAAAGTTCTTGGAAATGTTTTTTTTTTTTTTTTTAACTTTACATTCATTAGGTTACATAGTTAATCTGAATCTCAAAATTTTTTCATTATTTCATTGTATAATTTTTTTCATTGTTTGAATTTAATGAAAGATTCTCATATATATGTTGTATGCAAGACAAATAAAAAATTCTTATTTTAATATTATAAAGTTCAAAAGATAGATGCTGCTGTTGTTACTTATGGCACTTTAAAAGCTTGCTGATAGTTATTTGTTAGCGATGTAAGCCGAAATGTGCATCCCTGGTTTTTACAGTAACACTAACTAGGGCCAAGAGTACTACTTAGGTACCTCATGCTTCACATTCGTTTGCACAACCCCTTTTTACAGGGGGACACATTCATACACCTCACATACAAAACACAGAACAACAACCATGCCCAAACAAGGACTCGAACCCGGGATGCCCAGATCATCTGAAAGACACACTACCCCTATGCCAGAAAACTGGCAGAAGATAAATTGCACAATTTGATTTTTAATGGAATTCTAATGTTATGGGACTACTCCATTAGAAAAAGTCATGTACCCAATAAAGAGAATTTAAATATAGCTTTGTCAGAGAATTTGATAGAATATCATGAACAGGAAGTTATATTTAAATGACTTATCTGATAACAAATACAACCATCATTCTTGGTGAGCCAGGTAATCACCTGAGGTAACTATATTAAATAAAATAATGAAGTCATTTTGCAGTTTCATGGGACAGAAAGTTAATTTTAAATGACAAAGGATATTTGTTTATAAAATATTTAATGCATAAATTGTTGCAGTCGCAGCATTAAAAACATTGCTGTTTGTGTAGAAAATATTTAAGTTCATGAATACATTTTTAAGCTAAAATTAAATGCTGAATAATTGTGTTCTCTTAGTATTTTTTATAAGCATTTGTTATTTTTTAATATGTTGAAAAATAATTAATAATTTTAGTAATTTTGACTTCCTTTTGATTTTAGGTTCTGTCAAGCAACATTGTAATTATATTCCTGTGCCACATGCTGGTTTTGCTTCTGGAGAAAACTCTGTATCGAGAGATGGTTATTTAGATATGTCTCCATCAAATTCTCTGTTGAAAGGTCACCTAAGTAACTAAATAAAAACATTACTTATTATATTTATCTTTCTTTTTTTAATGTGGTATTTGAAGCTTCAATGCAGTGTTAAAAACAAATGCCTTTTTTTTCTCTTTTTATATTATTTTTCTATCAAAAGATAAAGAATTTAAATGATATATCTATGATGATAAAATAAAAATCATCTGCAATCATCTCTTCAGTGTATACTTAGAGGGTGTATGTATAAATCAGATTCCATTAATGAGGGGGAGGGGGAATTGTTATCTGATCTTAGGATATAGTTCTATTTATCATCTGGTGTGATGTAGCTAAAATACAAACATTCGTAAAATCTTCCCTTTATAAATTTTATGTCATCATTAAGAAATAAGAATATTTAGGTTGTATTAGAGTCAATGAAAAGATCAAGTTTTATAGTGTATATAGGATTTAAAAATGATAGAATTCATGTATTTTGTTATTAAGAATTTTTTTTGTTTTTGTCTTGTTAAAAAAGTCATTACAAAAAAAAAAATTAATATAATGTTAAAAATAAGTCTTCTGTTATTTTTTCAGATCCAAGTTCCAGTCAGAAAGTTGATTGGGATCAAAAGCCTTATGGATTAGAAAAGGTTTGTTTTCTTTCCCTGTTTCTACTACTAATGAAAATGAATGTACTTGTTCTACAAGCAAGACTGGCTTAAAGCTACCAGGCTTTGCATTATATATTTTGATTTGCAGGGTGTGCACCTCAAAAAAATTTTAGTTGGAATTTTTTTTTTTTTTTTTTTTTTTTTTTTAACTAGGCAAAATTCTGGCACAGTTTTCTTTTCTGTCTCTGTTAAAACTTCCAAAAATATTGCTGCACAAAAATAATTTCATTTTATTTTTAAAAGGCATCTTGGAATTCTAAAAATTCTTTCATTTATATCATTTTTTTTTTTTTTTTGCTATGTATCTTTTTTTATTTTTAATCAGTTTCAAAAATTGTTTTCAGTTTTTTTTATAACATATTTTATTGTTGAAATGAAATTCACATTATTTTCGTTGATGCTAGTAGGTTTTCTTTTTTTTTTTTTTAAATCCCGGTCTTGTTTCTATTGTTGCTGATCAAGATATGAAAATTTGGATGGTTTTATGTTGAATTTATCAAATTTTGTTGTATTTTCAATTAATATTTAACTTCAGAGTCAAATAATAGTTTTTTTTTTAATTGAATGTTCATTTCTGTGATTATTTAGATAGATAAAGATATAGCCAAAAAGTTGAGAAAATACATAACACAATTAGCAGAACTGTGTAAAGCTTCTAAAATAATCTAAGGTTATACGCTTGTCAAATTTCGAAGTTAAAAAGAATTTTGCTTAGAAAGCCATTCAGACAGTGACACAAAATATTTAATTGAACTTTGTAGCAATCATTAATTTCCCAAATTAAATGATTATCGAAAGTGATTTGATCCAAATATAAATTATTGGTATTTTTATTCATTTACTTCTAATGTCTGAAAAAGTCTTCAAAGCATGAGTGTTTCATGAAATATTTTTTGACATTATGCTGCTATGATTTATGCAATTTAAATGTTTCTTTCTGAAATGATATAAGTGAATTTTATGAATGGTTTTGAATGTTGTGTTCTTTCTACCTAACACTAAGTGTTTAATCATTGATTTATTTTAACAGGTGCTATCCTTTCTAAAAACTGAGGAAAATGCAGAAAACTACTCAGATGTAAGCATCTTTTATTTTTCTATACAAATTTGTCGTATATCTTGTGTGTTTTATAGATTCTGTATCGTACTGAACCAATATTTATTTTTAGTATTAATAGCTGTAAAAAGGAAAAAATTAAATACGTAATTTTTACTCTGTATTTATGACATATTGCTTTTACCATATGTATATATATTTTGTAAATTAAGTTATATAATTCCTGATACTTTCAAGAGTTACAAAATTTTATATTCTATATATAATTTTTGTCTTATGTTATCCATCAGGTCCTTGGATGTCTATAAAAAATACTTAAGTCATAATTACTTTTTAATATAATTAAGTTCCTTTTTTTTTCTTTTAGTTGTGAAACATTCTTTTAATTCTAAATGAAATTCTAAAAATATTAGGATTTTAACTATTACAAATATTTTAAAATATATTTGAAATATATATAGCTTAGAATGTTATAATTCTGTACCAACTGAAACAGATTAAAGTGAAATGCCAAATTTTTCTATAGATTGTTATTAGCATTATCAGCCTATTATTAGAATGCCTAAAATTCTGTATGGTTGCATTTATATGTAATCTTGCATTAATTAAAAATAACAGAATATATTGAATTGTCTTATTTCAGTGTGTTACGATGTTCATTAAAAATGTGTTTTTCATCGCTATATCAGTCATAAATAAAAATATTTGTTATTTGTAATCCCTTAAAATTTGTTAATTATAACTCTGACTTTTTTTTATTGTTTTTATAATTTTAACTTATTTAAATAATCATGATAGATTTTATAAAATTTAAAACATTTTCTAATATATTATTGTAATCTTTATATTTAGTATGCTGTGAAAAATAAAACAACTGTGATGGTTAAGGACAAAGAAAGTAACTCTAAAAATGTGAATACTGTAGAAAATAATAATAATTCCAACTTACCCATTTTTGAAATGGATCAGTTGAGTTTGAACAATAAAACGAAAATTGTTGACTCTAAGCC
The DNA here is from genome assembly GCA_026543055.1 of Argiope trifasciata. Taxonomy (NCBI): domain Eukaryota; kingdom Metazoa; phylum Arthropoda; class Arachnida; order Araneae; family Araneidae; genus Argiope; species Argiope trifasciata. Next base: position 804,422 of record JAPMOQ010000584.1, on the reverse strand, counting down.
TCCTCTACCAGAAAGAACCTATCGTAAAAATGAACAAAAATGTTATGTGGGCCCTCCTGTACCAATGCGAAAACCTGGAAAATTCATGCAGAATGCTCAGCAAAACAATAACTATTTGGAGAACAGAAATGTTGAATTGCAAAATAAAGATTTACCTGAAAGCATACAAATTGACAACTGTGATCTTGAAGAACAAGATGTTTTCTACAACAGCATTCCTTGTCAAATTAAATCTGATACAGTCATTTCTCCAGATCAAAATACAAATTTTAGTTGCTTGAATTCTGGTGAAAAAAGCAATAACAGTTACTCATTATCTTGTGCACAGATATGTTCAGCAACTAAAATTTCATGTTACACCAAGCAAATGGCATTTACTAAAACAGATCAAAAAGAAACTAATTGTAATTATATCGAAAAAGATAATACAAGTGCATTTTTAGATTCAAAAAATGTTTGTGATAATTCAGAAGTATTGTCAGATAGTGATATTAAAAATGTGGCATCGAAGTCAGATCCGAAGACAAATGATACAAGCAATAACTTGTTGCCAGTACCACCAAAAACAGTTGAAAAAGCAGAAGGCGATTATGTAAATATTGAGATTCAGAAAAGCAGTGCTGCTTCTTCTTCTGTTAATCAACTTTCATCAAACTATTATGCATCCAAACACAGTACTCTATTGATGCCAAGTTGCTTAGCTACAAATGATCCTAGTTACACCAATGTCCAATTTGGAAAACCTATTTGTCCTACACCTAAACCAATACCTGCATCTTCCGAAGTGATGTTTAGTGCATTTAATAATTCCTTAAAGCCTGATCGAAATTTCATGTTTTCTTGTAATCCTGAAGGCGCTGGTGGACATAAAGGATTACGATCCCCAACAGGCACATTGAATCCAAGCTCTGACTCATTAAAATCTTCCCTTTTGGCACCCAAATTCAGAAACATTCCGAACACCCTTCCAGCGTTCCGTAAGCAAATGTCTGCCCCGGCTGCTCCTTTGTCTCTGAGACCAGAACTACCATCCCCTGGGAGGAAAAGCTCCTGTCCTGTCACTGGATCTGCAAGTATGATACGATCTTCATCTCCAGGGATTTCAGTTAGTCCCATGCGGGGTCCAATCCTTCAATCTCACGGAATACCTACTCCTCATCTGCGGGTGTCCACTTCAAGATCTCCAGATCACAGCAGTGTATCCAGTATCTCATCTGCCAGTGATGAAATAAGCTCAACTCATAGTAGCCCCAAAACATTAACAGCATCTCAGATCTTTGATGACCAGGAAACTGTCTGCGAAGGCCAGTATGAAAATGTAGTGATTCCACAGAGGTCATCAACAAGCTCAAGACCTGCTTCTACCAGTAGTGAAGAAAAAGAACTTAACTATGCTATGTTGGACCTGGCGCCTGCGGCGAGTGATGAGTTACCACGCTCCCCTATTGTACAGAAGCCACCAGTTCCTGATGATGAAAAAACTCTAACTTATGCTGAAATAGATTTTACTAAATCTGAAGGATTGAAAAATACTTCAGGAATTGTGAGGGATGGTCGCTTATAGTGCAATGTATTCATCTAGTCAGAGCTGTATCTGTTGTTTCTCGAGTGTGATTTATTCATACTTTGGCATATTATTCGTTTTTTACAATTACTTTAATTATTGTTTTCAAAAATATATTGTTATATTTTTCAAATTATAACACATTTTTTTCTTGAATGAGCCAGTATATTTTATTTTTTCAAACTCTCTTACCTAAACAAAATACTTTATGAAAGTTTTTAAAAAAAACATGGTCAAATATTTTTTTCTCGTGAATTTACAGTAGGGAGGGGGTGAATATTTGGCAGTTATTCTGTATCAAATTTAAATACACAAATCCATTAGTTATCTTAACATCTTAAAAGTACCAGAAAAACAGAACTGACATGACACTAAGTTGCAATCCATTGTCAACAAGCTCAATCTATCATCAAAATCAAAGCTGTAGCCCTACAATGGTGAATGATAAGGTGAAACATTTAAAATAGCCATATTTACTCTAAATTTCATAATCTTTTTTTGATTGTTAAATGCATCTCTTGATTAGCTCATTCAAAATTGATTCTTTTTTCCCCCTAAAAAACATATGTATTTATTATAAAAAGGTCTCAAATTAAAATACTTTTTGGTAGTAATTTTTATTAATTTCTGTTTAAAGACAAAAACAGTTTTGTCAAGATGTTAATTTTATTTTTAAATGAAATAACTGTTCATGAAAAGATGCTTACTGTGAAGGAATACTAGATAATTTTAGTTCCAGAATTTGTATTATTCCTTTAAAAAATATCTAACTAATAAATTAAATATGTGTTCACTTTAATTAAAATCACATGATACTGATTTCTTAATATGGTTATTACACTTTTGATTATCTAACAGTAAGAGGTTTTCCTTGTTTAAAATCTTTTTTATCAGTATTGGTATTTAATCTATTTTCATTTCCAGATTATTTTTCCTTTCTTTTTTTGTGCAGTGAAATCAGTATACTTTAAAATATTTGAAAAAAAAATGTGTTTATTTGCAGCTTTAAAATATTATAGAAATTCTTTGAAAATGTGTAAATTATACTTTAGTTATTAAAACATTATTTAACTTTTTCTGTGGTGTAATTAAAGGTCCTTATAGTATTTTAATAATTTTTATTAATTAGTTGATAAGTTCATTGTTATTATTTTAAAATATAATATCAAAATGATATTTAGAAATATTTCTGTAATTGCAAAATGTATTAATTTCATCTTTAAATAATTTTATTCTAAAGTGAATGAAATGAAAAATTAAATTCGTTTTTATCTTATTAACTGTTCAAATTTCTATATATATTATAATTTTATTTGAAATAATTTATTTTGACATAAATTGAATATGGCAAGTTTTTAATGTTCAGTTTTAATATAAAACATCAATTTCAGAGCTAATCAAATGGAAAAAGTGTTTTAAATTAAGAACATTAGGGTACATGGATAATATATGAAGTAGATGGCTTTCAGAAAAGGGATTCAAAATGTAATCTAAGGTGAAAGTGGCAAATTGCTTGAATATCATTATTGGTGATGCTTATTAGAGCTTATACTCATCTATTCACTTCTTAATAAACACTTCAAATGGCAATCCTGCCTTCAATGTAATTTCATGTGCTATTGCACAGTCTATGTCAGTTCTGGACTCTGATTTCAGTTTGATATATTAAAAGTTTGAAAAATATTGTAGTTAAATTTAATCATGTTAAATTTGTAAAAATGTCTTTAAAATGAAAATATAAATGAAGTATTGTTAGTAAATGTTAAGTGAAAAAAATATGGTTGTGATGTTGTCTTTATGTTTATCTTAAAACATAGCAAAATTTAAAATGTTATTGTTATAATACTATATATTTATGTTTTGCTGTACGTTGAATGCATTTTTATTGGTTATTTTATACTGTGATTCTGGATTAAGAAATGTGAAAATGTATTATTTATTTCAAAGTTCTTAGGCTTTTATATTCTGAAATTAAGTATATTGTGTTTCCCTCTTTAAAAGAAGAAAATATGTGTTCCTGTATCTGAAATATGCACAAGTCTTTATATTAAAAGTATTAACAATTTTTATATCTTTTTGAATGGGTGATTATTGGCACAACTTATATAACTATTTTCATTTTGATATGAAATTCTTTGAAAATAATGCAACATTACAGATTTTATTATTTGTTTCTGTTAAATGTGATTCCTTAGGGCATTTATTTAGAATATTTTCCAAAGAACATATAGTATTGAGCTACATTTTCTGGAACTGGGGAAGATCTTAGCAAAAATAAAAGATGGTGCAAATTTACATTATTCCATTCCATAGGTTTCATTGTATATTATTTTTTTTTTAATTTATATCTTAATAATTGTTAATGTTGAAGCATACATATAAATTATGATGAATTTGATATTATTTTATAAGCATTTTTCTTGATTTAATTTTGCCATTTTGTTTATTTAATTTCTTATCAATTCTCAAATTTGTAAATTTTTGGTAAAAATTTCAGCCTAGAGTTACAGAGAAAAATTAAATTACAAAGGTAATCTTACATCTCTTTTCACTTTTTTTTTTCTTTTTGCAGCTGGTATAGGAAAAAACAAAGGTGGAATGATACAAATAAATAATGTTTATATGTAATTTATGTTTTTATGAAAATATACTTGTTATAACATTAATGCAATATGAAAAAGGAAATATGTTTCTAGAAACTTCTTCCTGCTATATTTTTGAATAAACTTCAGTTAATGATTTTTTTGTATCATTAAATGCAGTTCTGACTTTTATTTGTGTTAATAATACAGCACACAGAAAAGGGCATTATGTTAAGGTATATTTATATTATAGAATCATAACTATATTTTTTATTAAATGTGTAATCTTTTCCTCTATAATGTATAAGATGTTTAATGCAAAAAGAGTTCCAAAATATTGTTTCCCTCCGAAAAAAAATAGGTTTATTATTTTTTAAACATATTTTTTGAAAAATAAGTGAAATGCATTTCATATTTTATTTCAAATAAAAAGGATGCAATGAAATTATTAACATTTAATGATATACTTATTTATGAAAAGCATGCTAATAAAAATACATGAATAAATTGTTATAATCTAAGTCAAGAATATAAAAATAAATGTAATCTAGAATCTAAGTATTTAACTATAAATACACTAATCAGAAAAAATTCATCTCAAATATTTATTGGTTAAAATAGATTTTTTTAAATTCCATTTAGTGTATTTTTAATAAATGTATTGACTTGCTAAAATTTGTTTTTAGTGAAATTGTTTATAAACTTTAAAAAAAACTTGAATTGTGGCTATTTTTCAAGTAAAATTCTTAACGGTGGAAATGTGTTATTTCTGATAAAGAATGCCTGCAAACTAGTATTCCAATTGTATTAAATATACCATCAAAATAAGATCAAAGTCATCATAATATTATTTCCAGTCAACTGCTATATTTTTTTGTAATATTCCTTTTATAAACAAGTATACAAACCATATTCAAAATTGTATTATGTGCCATGCCAAAAATGTATGAAGCTTTATTATGTGATTTACATAAACTGCAAAATTGTGTACAGTGTAAAAATCTCTCTTCATAGTATTGTTAGTGCAAAACTGCGCTAAACTCACTTCTAGTGCCAACATTTTCTCAATTGCCTTAAAACTTAGTGCTACCTATTTTAGGTAGTTGCAAAGAAATGTGTGTAAAATGTCTATTTGTTCTAATTAGTGTAAGTGTATTCATTCTGTGGGAGATTTATCAAAGGTTTATTTATGTTGTAAGAAAACTGTTTATATCCAACTACTTTTGTTATGTTTTCAATGATTGGTAGAGTTATTTTGTAATGTTAGTGGTATATGAAATTTGTTATTGTTCATTAAATTATGTTAATAAAACTGTAAAATTTTTACAAATTATGTCGAGTATACCTACTTCCTCTATAAATTTATTTGACGAGATTATTTCTCTTCTACTGTTTATAAGCAGAAATCATGAACCCTTATTTGAAACAAGATATATATCCAAATATCATTGTCTTTACAAACTTGCATTGTCTCCTAAAATTTTCTCATATAAAAATGTCTCAATATATATATATATGTATTTCAGAGAATGTATTGCAGAGGAATTTCGCATTTTTACTGATATATCTTGTGATCCTTTGGCAATTTTTACCCAAATATTCAAAAATAGAATTTGTATTTTTTTTTTTTTTCCAATCGGTTAAAATCAAAATTTTGTCACATTACTCTTGCATTCCAAAAGAACACACTAAATTTTATTTAGCAAAATGTTTTTTTTTTCCCTTATTATTAGTTTCTGAACATACAGACTGTCAGACGATCAATCCCTTGTTGGATTTGGTACAAAATGTGGTAGATACCTATGCAATAGATGATAAATCTGAGTACAGTATTTAATTCATCTAGTTCTCTTTGTGTTGTAGTTATTTTATCAAGTTATATTTTAACAGCTGGATAGACTAACTTCCTTGGAATTGCTTAAAATTTAATAGAAATCTTTGAATCTGTTATAAAGATCATATACTGAATTTCATTCAACTAGCACAGAACCTTTGCGAGTTGCCTTTGCCACTAATAGATGCATAATAACGGAAATGTATTTTTTGAACCCAGGTCAAAAATGTAGAAGTTCATGTAAATCTCATGCATCAAATTTTTTGAAGATTATAATATCTTCTCTGTATTTTACATTCTAGAAATTAATTACTTGAAAGAAAGATAAATAATGATCTTCATATGTCACATAATGTTTCAAAAAATTTGCAGCACCATCCATGAACTTCCCAAAACCAATATTAGTAACTCATTCTTACTAAGGAAGCATCTAGTTGCATTTTAATTTCGACATTCAAAAAAACTGTTTTTATATGAAGGAAAGGAGTTTTAAAAGAGCTAATGTTCACATGGGCAAATATTTTCGTGGTTTAATCCATTTTTTTTTTTTTTTTTTCGAATTTTGTCAGGTTTGATTTAAAATTTCAATAAATTCACTGAATTGTAATTTTTTGAAAGAAAAAAAAATCCTCGCCAAATATGACACTTAGGCAACTTTAACTGCAGTAATTAAAACTGAATATTGCTTCTTAACTGCAATAATTTTTTTTTCAAGATGGCGGCATTTTTGTTAAATAAAGACTTAACTGGTAAAAGCAAGCCTTAAATATTTTATCCTGTCACATATTGTAGTACTTTCACTTTTTAAAAAAGGCAACATGTATAAAATCAGATTCTAAAAAACAAAGGAAAAGAAGAGTCACTCGATTGGGGATTATAGCCTTTGTCGCTCCATATCCCAAAATATTTCCATTCAAGAGTCACTCGATTGAAATGACCGATACGGTTTTCATTTTTCAAAAAAAGGAAGAAAGAGAAACAAGGGGTCGATCCTATTTTAGCCCACCTCTGACGCCAATTTAAAAACTCGCCAAATTATCAGCGATAATGATTTTAAAATGGCAACCCTGACAACATCTGAAGAGAAATGCGGCAACCCTACGGAATCTCATTGGTTGATTTAAACTCCGTTAGAAAACTAATCTTATTGGTACTTTCGATTACTTTCAATTTGGCGTGATTTTGAAAAAGTCGCCAGAGGTGGGCTAAAATAGGATTTTACCGAATTTATTGTGGAGGAAGCACAATGAGGAGAGCAGTATCCATAAAAAAACCATATTTATTGAAGTAAAAGCTCATTAGCTCGCTCTTGGAGCAAAAAATAATAGGTTGAATTTTTAAGTAAATTTCACCAAATTTTGGAGAACAACCTTTAAAACACATTCGAACTCCAATGTTTCATTATAAAAACTTGTCAAATAATTTTAAATTGGTTGTACAGCAGGTCAACCACATAGTCTGATATCTCTTCACTGCCCTCTTTTAAAGATCTTTAACCTACACATATTTATACGATTCGAGTTCAGCAAATGTGCATTGTAAACACTGCCAAAAACAAATGACCTAACTTTGAAAGCTTGGGTTCGAATCCTGATTATAGGTTGTTTCTTGAGATGATGGGTTAGAAGTGGAAAAACAACACAAGGACTGAATCAAACGGTTCAGATCCAAATATCGTCAGCATGAATCTGAGAAATGTCAAACAGGTATTAACCAATAAGGGATATGCCAGATATTTGTATATTCGTCACCGTATTTTAGGTGCAATAAAACGTCCCATAGGGTGACGCAAATTTTTCGCCGCTGTTGCGGAATGACTAATCACTGTGAGAACAGGGGTTCGTCTTTTTGAAAAGATATTTTCAATGCGAGACTAACTTGCACACATAGTTGTGCATTATGTAATAATGCACAACTATGTAATAACTACAAAACTAGGTACTTTTCCGTTACACCGGAGCAGGCTAAAAGTCGCCAATAATGATGCAACCAACGCCAAACGGAATATCGCCGCCGATAAACTTTTGCCGCTACATTTTTAAAGAAAGTCGCGGCCATTTTAACGCCTGCGCCAAAAAGTTAGCTTGGCGATATTTGCGCCGGTATAATGGAAAAGTACCCAAAACTAAAACATGCTGAACATTTCAAAAGAACACAAACAAAATTTTTAAGAAAAACAACATTTAATGCTAAAATTTGTCATGTCAAACAGATTTCTTCACTAAGTAATACAATTAAAATATCTAGATTAACTTGTTAAAAAAGTAAAAATTGTTCTATAAAATCACAATCTCAGTTCACAACAGAAGATGATGCCATCAGATTCAAACCACAAGTTCCATCGCCACGGTAGACTCGGTAATAACCCTAAAACATACAATGCATTGTAGTTAGTTACATTTCAAGGGAAAAAACATTCTAAATTTTAATTTAAAATTGATTTTTTTTAATTGAATGAGTAAAATATTTAGATTAGCATACCTGTTCACCCCAACTAGCACCCCAGCTGTTTTTGATGATCCAGAAAGGAAGGGTTTTCTTGAAGATTGGGTATGCTAAGAAACATAAGAAGAAATTAGATAATGAATAATGTGGGTGTGATGGGTTTTAATGCATCAGTCCATTTGTTTATTGAATGATTTAAAAAAAGATGATTTTTACAAATGAAGTTTCATTGATGAAAAATTAATTGTGATGTCATGTAGAGTAACAGTAGATAAGTTCAGTTGCTCTTTCCCACCTACGTGTGGCACCTTGCACATTTGCTGATGAATTCTTTAACACAAGAATTCCAGTTTCAGCCCTTTTCAGAGGATCATGTCTCAACGGTTTCAGGTCGTGAACTTTCTCGGCAGGCACTGTCTAACCTCTTGTCTAGGAAACTCTCACCTCTGACTGCTAATTAACACCGGAAGTGCTGAGCGACTTCTCGTGGAATTAATTTACCACAATAATGAACAAATAATTTTGACTTGCTATCTGAGATTATGCAAAAAATCCATTAACATGAATGCAGAATTGTTCACATTATTCAGAAACTCAAATGGTTCAAAAGGAGCATTCTATTAGTCTAAATGATAAAAAAAATTCTTATGATACTTTCCCTACTTTAATGGTACAACTCTATATGAAAGGACATAAAAAATTTAATCCATCCAAGCAAAGTTATGTGGAAAAAAAATTCAAATAATTCAGACAATAAAAAAAAATGAAAAGCTTCAATAATGTCAATAAATTCAGGATAAAATATTCATGCTCTATTAGTCTGAATAATAAAAAATAATTCTGATGATGCTTTCACTACTTTAATGGTACAATTCTGTACAATAGGACGTAAAAAATTTAATTCAACAGCGCAAATTTATGTGGGAAAAAATTTAAATGACAATGTTGTGTCCGTGTTTCTACGGAAAGGGGGTGCAGTAGGTTCTGAGGGTAAAGACTCCTAAGCACCCAGAGGGCAGAAGCCTAACTTCTAGCTCAAATGAAGGCAACACACACATTTATTTGCTTGCAGAACTCTTTTTTATAGAGGGAGCACATTCATATATCTCACAGAACAACAATGTCTGAACCTGGAAAGCCCAGATCACGGGGAAGACATGCTACACCAGCAATTCAAATGATTCAGACGATAAAAGAGAATGAGAAGCTTGTAATGTCAATGAATGCTAGATGAAATATTCATATAAAATTGAATATTTTTCCACAAAATTCAAATTGCACAATGTTAGTTATGACAAACATGTACAATATTTTATGCTCCTCACGGGCATGATTTCACTCCATGAGATTTCTAGTTATGCAGATTTGTATAAGACCACATTTTTTGAGAAAGCCCATGTCCAATTGCAACAAACTCAGATCATAAGATATATTTGCATATGCACATATTTTGATAAGCAATTTCATATTAGATTTTGTAATTGATACTGTAACAAACTAATGTGTTTTTTGGTAAATTATTTGAGAGAATTTATTTGCAATGTGTACATACTACTTTTACACATCATTTCATTTATATACAAAATGTTTACAATTTAATTTATAGTTAACATATCAACAATTTTATTCAACATATATTGATCTTTTCAGAAAAAATGTCATTATATATTAGTGGATAAATTTTAATGTTTTACAGATTAAATTTTTGTTTTTATTTATATAGGCCATATAAAAATATAAATCTAATTTTCAAGAATAAACAAAATGGAAACTTAAGTAATTTGTTCATAAAAATAACATTCTTTGGCTTGCAAACTTTTTTTTAAAACTTTTTGAGTTAAAAAAAATTATAGCTATGTGAACTTACTGTGTACACCATATCCAACAATGAGGACACCATGATCCAAGTTACCAGGATCACACAAGAACTTCCAGGGATGAGAGATGCCACCATAATAGAACTATAAGCAATAAAAGCAATGTTATGTTTAAAAAAAACTAATTATATATTTAAAACTGATGAAACACATATATGCAATCATATATATTTCTAAGAAATATGTATAAACATGTTGTTTTTAATTTTACTTTGTGTTTCTATTTAAAAGTTAAATACATTTTATATAACTGCGTCTTCAAGACATGACAAATTATATCCAGGCTAACCACAGAAATATAATTCTTTGTTTCTGACAAGTATTGCAGAAACTAGTATTGCAGATCCTTCTTGCTGAAAGATAAACAGGTCAAGCTATTTTAACTAACCTATCAAGTAAAAAAACAGGTCCACTCTCCCCTACCTTTTATTTTGGAATTTATAATAGGTGCAGTCAAAATTGTGAATGGTCTTAGTCATTTAAATAATAATAATAAGTTGGGTTTGTTTGTTTTTACTTCTTCATAAACTTATAAATAAAATATAATATAATAATATATTATTTACATTATAATATAAGTATGAAATAGATTTTTAAAGTAAATAGTATTTTTTCACTTACTTGCATAGCATTAGCGTTAATACCAATTGCAATGGGTCCATTTTTCACCAACCACTGTTGCATTTCTAAAATTGCAAAAATAATAATAAAATTAGGATAAAGAATTACAGTTAATTCTATATCTCTCTAGTACAGAAACAATATCTTAAATACCTGTTTCATTGGTAGAAATTGTAACAGAGCTATTAATGTAGACTTTGACAGCTGATTTTTTAAAGGAGCATTTATCGTCTTTACCATCATAAGGATAATCAGATTCTCCTTCAAGTCCACCTAAGTAGAAAAGAAAAAAAAAACTTGTTTGAATTTGATGTATTTATAAATTTCAAAAAATCTACAGAATTAAAGGGAGTAAATAACCTGTGAGCATACAAGCAGAACTGGAATACTAATTTTCATCGATAATTAAACTTATCATTAACAATCTAGGTAACTTTATTATTTAAAAAGACTTGAAAATACTTCAAGAAATATATTTGAGAAAGTAATGACTTGAAAATTCTTCTTGAAATATAATAGAGAAAGTAATAATTTGAAAATTATTCTTGAAATACATTAGATAAAGTAATATACTTGAAAATTCTTCTTGAAATATATTAGAGAAAGTAATGAGATTCAAAAAGCATTTTGATTCCTTTACTATTGATGCACATAAATAATTTTTCAATCACAAACTATTTTAGTTCAGTTTAGGATACTATTCTGAAAAATATGGCTCCTATTATAAAACCCATTTTTTAATGTTGGATTATGGTCAGATGATGAGGATTTCGGCCTCCTCTCAAAACCAGTTATTTTTCATTAGATCTAGAAAGATTTGACCAAACTTAAATCTACTCTAACTTCAAATTGCAGCTGTAATTTTGCCATCAGATAAATGGCTCTCAAAGATTAAATAATAATAATAATAAAAGGATATACGAGAAGTTAATGATGAATAGCACCATCAGAAGAACATTTTTAATGTCAACACTTGCCCATTTAATGTTTAACTAGCAACATTTATCCGGTATTTTACAATTTAACATTTTCTTAATTTGACAAGAACACTTACTACATACTTTAAAGGTGAATTAATTTGCATCATCAATGAATTCAGATTGCATTCTTTGAGAACTTGCTATTTCAATTCATATTAGCAAATCCAATAGCTGCCATTAAAGGATGCATATTTGCATCACAACATCAAAAAATGTAAAACATTTTCTGACGAGAACTGTGAATTCCGAGAGGGTACAGAATAATATACAATGATTTAAGTTGTGAAGCTTTTCAAGATTCAACTTGCATTCATATAAAAGCTATTTTTTTTTTATTTCCATTGAAATAAAGTTAAAACTTATTTATATTTAAGTAAAGTTTATAATCCCAAATAAACTATAATAATTAATTTTCAATAGGTGTTTCAAATTAGCTATTTTCTTACAAGCACAAATAATAATTCATCTATAAGTATGTTTATTCTCAGATTATATCAGAGTTAGATTTATACTAAACACCCTCCCCATCTTTCCCCTGGTGGTGAATTGCATACTCAGTTTTTCAATTCAAAAATATCAAAATTCAGTTTAATGCAAACAAAATCCTTATTACTTACTACTTTAAAATTAATGAAAGTTTCATATATTAATTTTTTTTAACTTAAACTTACCCAGTCTTATGATTTCTTTATAAGCATTTGTCTGCAAACCACCTTCACAGCCTTTATCAACCTTATCACAATCAACAAGTTCTGTGGGGAAAAAATACAAAAACTGCACATTAACAAGTATAAAATAGTAAATAAAAAAAAGTAAGAATTAATTGAAAGTTATACTACATTCCAATTTCCACTGATATTTGTCCTAAATTCATTAAAAAATTATCATCTGAAAATGTACTTATTAATTGCACTTTGAGATTTCATTTTTCAAACAATTTGAAAAAACTGCCATATAGTGGTATTGTTTAAAATTAAAATCCAATATTATACTAGCTTAATTGTGAATTTTGCTGGTTAATGTTAATATGATGCAATTAATAGATTATCACTATATGTAATATGTGTCACATGAAATGCTCAGTGAAAAGTCATTCAAAATGCTCTAAAAGTCAGACTGTTGGACCAAGAGCTACTAAATTTGGTATATAGTCTCTTCTTGAGTAGTAAATAATTTCACTAATGGATTTTTTTTTCAAAATTAAATTTAATTCAAAATTCTTCACAATATAAAAATGATTAAAATCTCCCATAAATTAAATTAGGTCAGCAGAAAGTCTAAATCTGATAAGTTATTATTCTCACATTTGCATCAGTTGCAAATACAGGGTGCGCCAGAGAAACTTACTTATTTGAAGGGTCAATAAACACAAAAGTACTTCAGTTATTGTTTTAATTCTTTTTTTGTTTGAGAATACAATACCCCAATTTTTTTCATACAGTTTTAAAAATGATATCAGTTAAATGGCAACCACACCACCATTGCGCATACACTGATTAAGTCGATTTTTTAAATTCGTGTCCACTCTTGGCAGCATATCAATCGGTATATTGGTAATGGCGTCACGAATGTTGTTCTTGAGGTGAGCTACGGTCCATGGTCAATCGACATAAACCAGGGATTTCAAACTGAGCCTCGTCACTGAAAAAAACGACCGCGTCTTCAGACATATTATCAAGCAGCATTTCACATGCACTTTGACGGGCAACAAAATCATGTTCAGTTCCTTCTTGCACAACAGCCAATTTATAAGGATGAAATTGAGGGTCTTGATGGAGAATTCGTTGAAGATTGGTGTCAGAAATTCCCAGAACAGCTGCGTGTTTGCGAGCCGAACGCAGAACTGACTGCCTCACTCTTTCGATATTTTCCGGAGTTCTGGTGGTAGTTGATGTCCATTTACAGCGACACTTCCACACTCCCGAAATGACAGGATCGAATTACGGCTAGGAACGGGTCTGTGAGGAGGAATTTCAAAGCGAGCGTGGAAGGCACGTTGCGTAGCGACGTGCGACGGCGACTTTTCTAACTGAGCGACCGTTAGAAAAGGAGCTCTCGACGGCAAAGAGCCACTGTTCTCTAGACCAGAGCATGAAGGCAACCGACTAGAGAAACAAAAAACTTGAGGACTTCCCCCTCCACCTATCACCCCTCAATCCACCCAACTCACCACTCGGGAATTTGTTCAAATAAATAAGTTTATCTGGCGTGCCCTGTATGTAGAGAGGGGAAAAAATTGGCTATAAAATCTATGATGAAAGTATGAAAAAAAGTTAAAGAGTAATTGAATAAATACCTTGCTCTGAGAGAGATACCAGACCCTTTCCTTTCAATGCCCATTGTCCTTCAATATTTCCAGTAGTGGAAAATGCCCAGCATGATCCACACTGTCCTTGATCTTTGACTTCAGTGACAATTTTCTTGTCTCTCCAATCAAATGAATCTGGAAGGGGCACTTTGGGAATTTCAGCCTTGGGGATGATATCATTTGATTCCATCAAGTCTGGCCTCAAACCAAGGGCCTTCTTTTTGAATTCCTCCTCTAAAAATCAATATTTAAAAACATTAATATATATGACTTCAAACTCATATAGAACAGCAAACTATATAAGCATTTGACTAGCTCTATTGATATGAATTTCAGTCACATCTTTCTCAATATATTTAAGACAATTTCTTTTAATAACTACCTTCCTTTTTGAAAAATATTAGAAAAACATTGTTATTAAAGAAATACAAGAATGAAGTAGATAAAAAAAGACTTTTCAAAACCTTGTTTTAATTTATATGTTTGCCATAGCATAATCTGTAAATGGGATGTTATTTTTATACAATGCAGCTACATATTTAAACTAGTCTAGACACTGCAAATATTATTTTGATGCTAACACGGCATTTTGTGCCATGGTGAATGCATCCCATCAGAATTTCAATGCCTCCAAATTGTTAGGGTTTTTATGAGCTTTTGTAAACAAGGTACAGGGAGTTTCTCAAGCAACATAAAATACCATACCAGCCAGCCATATTATAATGGAAATACGTATAAAGTGAGAGATACAGAGGAATGTTGCAAAGAATTAATATAAAAGAAAGAAATCTTTGCAACATAAGTAACTGCTAAACCAAATGTAATGTTTATCAATCCATTCTATTAACTCATAATTTATTTTCAGTCAACACATCTCAGGAATACAATTTAATTTTCTTATTGGAAAAGAAATTTTTAAGAGGAATTAACATTGAAACTTATGGTTTTCCCATAAATACAACTTTTCATAAAAAGCATTAACACTTAATAATGCTGCCAGTTCACTCAAGAAATTTCATGATGAAATGAGTTCATCATTTCAGTTAAAGAGCTTAAAAAGAATATCCATGCATCTACATATGTAATATTTAATCAAAGAATTGATTGGAAGTGATAGACTCTAACATTACTAAACTAACAAAGAAAAGGCAATACTGCCAAAGTCATAAACCCTGGATTATGAAGAGTTTGGAAAGAAATTATTTGATTGGCTGACACATGCTTTTCACGTGTTCTAACAACACAATCATTAGTGAAGAATGTAATGTCAAATTTGTAACTTTGATTATTTGTTGTGATGAATTAAACATGGTAGTGAGATCTGTCAAGGTACAAGCAGCTTTATTATGGTATTTTTCAAGTCTCATCATTAACTTGCAAGATCAAGCAACAAACAATGGCGGCAGAACCATTTTGAATGATCAGGTTCTTTCCATGCTGAAACTATCCTTCATCGACTGCTTAAGCTCTATTTTACCAAAATATAAGGAGAAAGAAGAATATATTTCATCATAAAAATGAATAACAGGTTTATAAAAAAAAATATTGTAAGCTAATAATTGTTTATTTCAATGCACGAAATTCATAAAATGTTATTCCATATAGTATAAATTTATAATAGTATTTAAAAATCTGTAAAATAAAAAAGGTATTTAATATATCTGTTCATATGCAGCATAAGAAAAATATCAAATTTTACACAATAACAGATATTTTAATGGTTTTATAAAGTATTACAGAAATATAAATACACAAAAATACATAAAAGGAAAAGAAGACAACAAATTTATACCTGTCCAATCAGCAAACTTGGTAGTTCCGTATCTTGCAGTTCCACGTTCATGATCATTTAAAAACTTAATTTTCTTTAAATTCTGTCGAAAGATCTGGAATCTAGCTTGTTTCTCTGAAAAAAAAAATACATAAATATCAGTCAGTCTGTTATAAAATATTTTTATTTAAAATTACTTTTTATCAAATTAACCTAACAGAATAGCAATGGGTGACAATTCAAGTTTATAGAACATAATCTTCAAATAACTGAATCATAAGGAACATAACACACGTTTCTATGCATCAAAGCATTATAGATTCATAATATTTGAAATGAAATTAAATAAATTTTATTCCTTTTTTTCTTTTCCTTTTTTTAGATATTTAAAAAAAATTAAATTACAGTACTAAAAAGAGAGCAAGTACCATCTTCATCCTGGTATTCTTTACCATGCCTAGCAATGAAATCTTCAAAAAGCATCTGCTCAGCATGCAGCTGGTGGGCATTTTGAGGAGGAGGCTGAAACAATCATATTAATTACTAATTGTGATTA
>JAPMOQ010000584.1:722864-758611 GCA_026543055.1 Argiope trifasciata | reverse complement strand
AATATATAAAATAAAGATAAAATGATCCAATAATTTTCTTTTATATTCCTAGAAAGTCCAATATATAAAATAAAGATAAAATGATCCAATAATTTTCTTTTATATTCCTAGAAAGTCCAGTATATAAAATAAAGATAAAATGATCCAATAATCTTCTTAAAAAAATCAAATTTGAAAAAAGAAATAACAATAATACTAAGAAATTCGTTTAACTTCATTTCATTTTTATTTTTTCATATGCGAAAATATACTAAGTATTGAATCATCGATAAAACCGAACTCGAGATCTGAGCGAATTTCCACATTTCAGATATTCGAAAGACACAAATTTTAACATTGCGTCTGCCTATCGGTGAACACAATAATTCAAAACTATTTTGAGATAGACGCATCCAATTCAATATATGATCCTTACACCAAATTTGTAGATTTCTATGAAATTTTGGACGAAATACGTCGGTAAAAGTCTGCCTTTACAATTATTCAAATAAAAGATAACACTATAATTACAAATCACAGAGAGGTTGATAAACAGAATTTGATGCACAGATTTAAAAACTAAGCTGTAGATATGGATCAGATTTGAAACCATATCCGCCACCATATTCTTTTAAAGCAGTTAAGAGTTTACAAAGCAAGTTTTATCTGATTAAACAGATAATTAAAAGTCCCAGACATGAGTCATGGCTGAAAAGTGTTTAAATAATAATTTAAAGGAATTGCTGTCAGAAATCAACCTGCTTATTAAGTTTTTATTCACGCAACTATGTAATTGTTTTGTTGTCAATTAATCACCACGGACGGCCAGCTGATTTGTCGAAAAAATCTTATGATTTTTATATGTTTAATATAGAAGTAACCATCTCCATAATTACTTAAATTATCTAAATTCTATATTATTTTAAGTTTCGTAAACCTTCCGAATTGGGATACAGATATATCGCTTAAAATTGTAAGTATTCACTTCATCTATTTTCAGAATTTCGTGACACCATTTTATTTGTCATAAATTAAACAAATTTAAATAGTGAATAGAATTATCCTTCTTTATCTTTTAACAATGGAAGAAAATTCTGGGATTAAATATTTGATGAAACAATGAAAACGATTTGAATTTCTGAAAAATGCTACCTATTGTTGAAAATTTTAAACAATCGAAGTTTTCTAGAAATATATACAATTATTAAAGTGATATCATTAAAGACAATTTTTTAAATTTTGAAATAGAGTTAAATTTATTTTTACGAAACAATACTTTCGGAAGTAATCGCAGGAAAAAGCCAAAATTCATATCAGTTTCAAATTAATTAAAATTCTAATTACAATTTTTAAAACTTTTTCCAAGGTGCAGCCTAAGACTGCTAACTTTCATAATCCAATGCCAAATGGTCTGATCAGTAGAGAGCCAACATTAACTTTTATCTTTATTGGTAGAAATTTGTCGTCCATTAGACCTCTGCTGCATATTATCCATTCTTTTATTTAATTTACTATCAAAGATTAAATTATTAGTCATATTTTGTATTTAGTACACTATATTCAATTGCAAACTTGACTTATTTCTGTATGCACAATCTTTTTCTAAGTTAATAAATGATTTTTAGAAACAACCTATATATGAGTTCATATTTTTGTAATTATTTAAGCTTGTTTTAAAAAATATATTAAAAAATTTACAAGACATTTTTGAGGTATAATTTCTGAAAACTATTCAGTTTTGCAGAACAAACAGCACTTGTACTGTGGCAGTTTCACCTGGAATCCATTGCATATCTTGCAGAAAGAAAGCATATCCCAAAATAAGATAAAACACAGATTAATAGTTATACTATCATGATTGTGACACTATGCAAAGTGCTTACAGAGTTTTCAGTCAGAATATAATTAAAAATTTAATGTTAAAAATTTGAAGAGAATTAATTTGTTACTGCTTCATATGAGAATAAACACTCTGATTAAGACAATTTAGTTGGTCAGTTAATTTTTCAAAGTTAACAGGAAATTAGACAAAATATTCATCAAATTGTCAGCACAAGTTTTGTTTTACAGCATTCAAAACATTACGAAATTTCTTACAAAAATATATCACAGTTTATTATTAGCAAAATGGAAATTCTTTCTCGCACATATTAAAATAATGTAGTTAATCTGAAGGATCTTCATAACTGCACCCATTCCTAAATAATTAATTAAATAAAAAAAGTTTTACTTTTTGTGAAGGTTTTTTTCTCCTTAAACAGTTTATAAAAGATTAAACACATACTTTTTATAATCAATTGTCTTTTCCCACTTTTGGAGGTTTATAAGTTGACATTTTATACATTTATGTAAAATTAACTACAAACCATCTTAATTATTGAGCTAACTTAGCAATTAATGATGGATTTAATAAACTTTTATTTATATATTCACATTATGAGATAAATTCAGATAAAGATTCTGTTTATAATAACAAGTCAGAAATTAAAGATTAAAAAGCAATTAAAATAAAATAAAAATCTTTTTAAAATACCTTTCTATATATCTTATACATAAATCTTTTTTAATACCCAAATTTTTTTAAAAACTGCTTTCATTAATTTTTATCACTGCAGCTAGTATTAACAAATTTAATTAAAAAAAGAATTAATACATATGGACCACACTAGATAAATTAAATATTCAACACATATTTATAGATGGCAATTTATCAAACAAAGCAGTATAGTATAAATGACAAAATACGTAAGATTAACATTTCCCCTGTATATATATAAAAAAAAGGCACCCACTTTCCTTTATTGAATATTTTATTTTAGAAGTATAGTTTTTTTATTTTTTAAAAAGATAACAGCTTTCAAATAATGAATTTTTGCAGAATGTTAAAATTTTGTTTTTTACTCTTTACTCTACCAATCAACTTAAATACATATTTTATTATTAATTACACATTATTTTATGAGTATTGCAAATAATTTTATTTGGTAAAATAAGAGGGAAAATAGGGTTTCTATTCCAAAATTTAATTTTAAGTTGGAATAGATACCCTATTTAATTTATTGACAAATGTTTGTAATATTATCCTCGTTCATATTAGAAAACACTCCTATAAAATTCTCATATTAAATATGTTCTGAAATTGATAATGAATAGAAAAGAAGTCACATGCAAAAATATTAATTTCAATTTTATTTCCATATTCAAATTTGCATACATAGTAGTAATGAAATTAATAATTCACAAATATCTGATGTTTAACAATTTATGAAATCAGACATAAGCTTAGCTACCTACAAAAATAACTAATAAATCAGTCTAATCCATTAGCTCATGATATATTTGAACAATGACAAGGTATAAAGTTTAGAGAAAATTATTTCAAAACTTAAATCAAACAAAGATTAGAAAATAATTGCTTAATTCAATATTGCACATTTTTTGAAAGAACAGATAAATTCACATACAAGTCTTTGTTATTGTAATAAAGTCAAAATATTTTAAACTCCAAACTATTATTAAATAGCAAACATCAAAAACTTTTTAAATCAGTTTATACATGTATATGATAAATTTAGATTTAAAAAAATCATTTGATTTACAATGTTCAGTAAAAAATATCTATAGAAACAGCAACTAAAAATAAGTCGAGAGGCTGAAAATGTATTTGAAAAGATACATATGCTTTTACAAGTAAATTTAAGTATACTTGTTATGATAGCAAAGCATGCATTCAAGAATATATCAAAATAAGGCATTTTTGTAAGTAGAAAAAAAGATAAATATATGACACAATAAATGTTGATTGCATAATAATTTCTAATGTAAAAAAAGTTTTTCATATACACTCACACTTTAATTGAGATTTCATTCAAATATTCTTTCTCACTTTTTTTCTTTTTATCATAAAACTGGTGGGAAATATAAAATATCATTTCATGTAAATACATATCTGTGTACAAATCACAGACATTCAATACTAACAATATAACAGACAACACACATTTTATAAAGATCAAAGTTTCATTTAGAAAATTTACACCATTATGGTATTCTTTCATTTTAAAAAATCAGATATCTTCATTAATATGAAGTAACAGTTATTGAAAAGCACCTTTTGTATATTTGTACTTCAGAAGAAAACTTTTGAAAGAAATTTTCATTAATTAAATTTTTACTAAAGTCTAGCTAAAAATAAACCAGAAAAAATATATTATCAACAAAAACACACATTTATAGTAATTATATGTAAAATAATCAAGTCAGTTAAAATACATAAAACAAAATATACAAATCACTATTTACATAAAAACCAAAAGATTGCCATTAAAATATCTTAGTTTTACAAAATTGAATTGAGATAGATTAATTTTATAGCAACACAAAATAAACCTGTAAATATGAAAATCAAGCAACTATATAAATATGGACAGGTTTCATTAAAAAAACACACATTTTAAATCTAAATTCAATATTATAATAAACAAATTGGTAATTGCAAAAAATGTCCGCAAAGGTAAGTTAGATTCAGACACCAGAAAATAAAATAAACTCAAATATGTATTGTTAGGTTGAATTTCATGAAATATTTCACATTCAATATTTATTTTTAGAAACTTTATAAAGAAAAATGTTTATATATGTACATATGAATCTTAAAACAGCAATATTTCAATAAAATTTGGATGAGTTCACAACAAAACATTTAATTAAAACAGTTACATAGTAACAATGATAAAACTAAGATCAACAATATATGCAGTCTCAATACTACAAACAGAAAAAGGCACTATGAGATTTTTTTTTATTTTATTTGGATAAACAATTAAACAAGTGATACATAAAAATGAGTTTTCATTTTCAACAAAGAAGCAAATTAACATCAGATCTTACACATATATGATCATAAGAATAATCAAAAATCAGAAAGTTTCTTTGTTATTACCAGCAGCATTCTAGAAGATTTTAAGGAAATAGCTTCTTCTAGGCACTTACATTTTTAATATACATACAGGGAAAAAAAGAAAACAAACTTTTTTTAATGTATTTATAAATTTTTTCATAGCAAGCGGTTTACA
Source organism: Argiope trifasciata (assembly GCA_026543055.1). NCBI lineage: Eukaryota > Metazoa > Arthropoda > Arachnida > Araneae > Araneidae > Argiope > Argiope trifasciata. Next base: position 753,557 of record JAPMOQ010000584.1, on the reverse strand, counting down.
AATCAAATACTCTAAAAATTAAAAAAAAAGGTTATCTCAATAATTATATAAAATTATTGTATCACAGAGAAATTTATAGGCATCAAGTGAATTTCTTTAATTGTTCTGTTAAAAATACTCTCCTGAGAAGCAGCTATGTTTAAGGAGTCTTGGCAGAAGGATTCACAAACTTCAAGGCCTAAAATATTGAAAAACAATTTAAGGCATAAATAATTATTGAACATGTTCCTCACATATACATATGTCAATTTAAAAGGATAGATCACAAATGCATAAAAATTATTTTCTCCTAGAGCAATAAATCAAAATAAAAAATATATTCCACTGTACTAGATATAAATAAGAAAAGGCCATTTTAATCAGAAAAAATTTTTAATAATAAAAATTTTTATAATTAAATTATAATAAATAATAATAAAAATTTCAAAACACAAAAAAATTGCTACACTATCTGAAATGCTTGCATGCTATTTTTGTTCTGAAAATGTTCAATTGTTGTAAATCAATTGTTCTGAAATTTAAAAAAGGCAAAACATTGATATATACGTTGACAATAGTTATTCAGTACTACTATTACTGTTATTACTAGTACTATTTACAATACTTTTTACAATGTATTTATCTCACACATGGTTTATTATTCATTGCGAATATATAAAATTATATTACACATTTTTATAATTTAAATTTATTTATTATTGAAGTGTTTGCAAATGTACAAAAACAATAAGAAATTTTAAATAAATTAAAATTTCACAATGGCTAGTAAAATTCTGGTACACGAATTTTATGATAAGAGAAGAAATTTTATTTAATCCTGCACCGGTCGCAGTCACATAAAAGGTCATATAAAGTCATGTAAAAGGTCGCACGGATTACAATTGTAGTCCATTTTCAAATCAAAATAAAACTCCAAAATAATTAATCAACATTCTTTAATCAACTTTAAACATAACGAGGCACTTCTTAATTATTTTTTAAACATCAAACTCACTTAAAGTTACTACTTCAATCCGCAGGACCTGTACATAAACAAAATAAGTGCAATTTTCAACTAAGAATTTTTTTCCTTCTATTTGATTATTTTTTTAAAGTATTAATTGATACAAACACATGCAATAAAATATTCTGTATTAAAATCATTGTTGGTAATATATAATGATATAAAGACAAATACAACAGCATGGATTTTTGAGATAATTCAAGTTATTATTTAAGCAAATATTTATTTTAATGTATTTATCTAAAAAAGTCAAGTTAATAACACATATTACATATTTAAATAAAGTTTTGAAGCAATTTAGTCAACCGCTTAACTTACAATCCATAGACTAATTTTTTATATTCAGTAGTAGGAAGAGCATTAATTGCCTAATTTTTCTCCTTTCCATCAAAATGTAAAAAATCTTCATCATTAAAGTCTTTTGGTTTTTTTAATTATTTTGAAACAAAATAATAAACTAAAGGGAATAAGAAAGTTAGCTCATTGAATATGATGAAATGTTATATTAAAATTTCAGTAAAATGAAATACTAAGAAATACAGTTCAGAGTATAAATTAGCAGAATGCAAATTCATACATATGCCTCATCCTTATTGTTTTCATCTAATTTATTCATAGAAGGGTTTAATTCATAAATGAAAATGCTGTAAAAAGTCATCCTAGCTGAATATTGAATATAAAATCCAAAAAACTGTAAATCATAAAATCAATTGGCGATAGACGAATTTTAGATATTGAAGAAGTTGAAATCGAAGAATAAATTGAGAGTTGATAAAGACTCAATGAGTAAAATTAACTGATAGAAAAAAATAGCGAAAATGCAATACTTAACACACATTCAATTTACAAACAAATTTAGTGAATGAATTTATGTGTTTACAAAAGGAACACATAAGCAAAAAGATTTTGCTTTCTTGAAAAATGAAAACATAATCTTTAAGAAATGCATGGAAACAATCTGCAGCATTTCAAAAAAACATGTGCTTATTTAATTTTCAACAATTATACTGCTAATTCATTTTGGTTTAATTTTTCTCTGTTAATTTTAACATCATGGTTAATTAAAATATGTATTCATTTTAAATTTGAACCATACCTAAAGAAATTTTTCGACAGAAAATTAAATTTGTAAAATCCAATTTCAGTTCAATTTGCAATATATTTTTTTGACATAATTCTCACTTTTGATCATATTTACAACAGGTTTAAAAAATCATCTTAGGCAAAAAATTTATAGAGGAATATAGAAAATCTGAAAATAAAAATCTAACCTTCTGAAGAGCATGCACCCATGAAGCAGATTGTTTTCTATTAGGAATATCAGCTAAACACAAGCGGACTTCTTTTTCATCTTTTTTGAAATCTAAGAACCTAATTACAGCTCCAGCTATCTGTGCTGCTCCTAGACAAAGAAAATTAAAATAAAAATTAATTTTTTTAATGAAAATAACAGATCTAGGGTACTTTTATAAAGTTCACTTCATTTAACAGAGAATTGTTTCCCGAAATATTAGAGATTAATTTATAAAAATATTTTTTAATTGATATAACTGAGAAAATTATGGCAAAAAAATATAAAAATAGTATCGGTATAGTATTATTTATGATTAGTATTAATTAGTAATAACTAGCATTATTATTAGTAATTAGTATTGGTTATTTTAAATTGATCAAAGGGAAAATATTAAATCTATAAAATTCTTTCATATGAAGAAAACAAATAAGATTTTCATGTGTTCTCCCCTCCCCTAATACACAGAAAATGCAGTATTAGTAGTGCAACTGAAATAAAAAAATTAATGCATCTATGCTATTATTTTAAAGTTGTGATGTTGAACCCCTACTTTGAATTACTATTTATTCTGGTATTGCTACTAACATTATATAAAAGAAATATAATGATTTATTGAATACAATATAAAATAATCAATCTGAGAGTAAGTTCTTGGTACCATTATAAAAAACAAAAATTCAAACAAATTTTAATATAACTAAGTCAATTTAAATGATAGACTTATTTTACTTTTTTATACATACAAATGTTAATGATTTAATGATAAGGAAACTAAAATGTAATGAATATGTAGATCTGGTTCTGAATGCTGCGAGTTTAGTTAAAATTAAAAGAACTGCTTTTTCTTCAATCACCAAAACAAATATTAAATAATTTTGTTGTACTTTTTCTTTTAAAAACATTCAGCATAAATATTTATTATCTTTAAGATCAACAGATTCATGAGATAGAAATCAGATTATGTTTAAAAATTAAATATATTTTCAGTACTTTTCACCATTCTGAGAATAATTATAATAAAATAAAAAGGTTAGATATTTTAAATTACAAAAACGATTATATTAGGCTGCACCAAATGCAATGATTTTTAATATAAATTGAAAATATTTTTTTTGTATTAATATTGTTTACTGAAAATTTGCATATTGTTTTCTCTGGTAACAATCAACAGATGTTTTAAATTGTTTCATTATCTCACTATCACAAAATGCTCCTATCTTATCATTAAAAAAATTGCTGTAAGCATTATCTGTAGTACTTTAGAGAAATGAATTTCTCTTCTTGGAAATTTAGAGTGCAACAGACTGTAGATGTAGATAATTGCACAAATACATGAAACTAATGCATTAAAAAAAATCTTAATGGAGAAATACCATTAATTTGGCACAAAAAAATAGCAGTTGTTTTTTGTAGGTTTCTTTTTACATCAGCAGGATTCAATAGTAGTTGTGGAAATCACAATTTGTGTTACATATTAGTTCAAAATATGAAATTTATTCCTTGATTTTACATGATATTAAATTTTTAATTTTACACGGCAACTGTCTTCAAGTTTCTTCACTGCTTCAGATTATTAAAATGAAGGTTTGAAAAAGAAAATTTAAATAATACTGTTGTGTGAATTTAAATGGAGGCTTAACATAAGTAAAACTAACATTAAAAAAATGCTAAAAGTTTGGAAACATATAAAACAAAATTGCTTTAACAAGTCTTATAGGAATGATAATCTTGATAATGATAGGATAAAACAATTAAAAATCATTATTTGAATAGTTAAAAAAATTAAATGGCAACCTAAGATTAATCACCCAACACTAATATGACACTAGCATCAAAATGAGAAACCAGTAAAGCTCAACAGGTAAGCTCGATTTACAGAGAACAAACAACCAAAAAATTATTATCATTGTAAAAGTTGCTTTCCATTTTTTCCCACTCTCCCTTTTTGTTAAATTGAAATAGCCAACTCTTGTAATGTAATGTTATATAAAAAATGAAAGTGGATGCTCTGCATTCACTAAGCATATTCGACTTGTTGCTTGGTAAAAAGAAAAACACCTAAACACTTACTAAAGGCAATATTGGATTTAAGAAGATGAACCTTAGAAATTGGCAATCATCAAAAGGAATTCTCAAATACAATTATCTACAACTGGTGAAATTATCACAGTCAAAAACTATTGATGAAATTTGACAAAAAGCATCAAGTTGTTTAATAAGCATCATAATGTTTAAAAGTAACACTGATGAGCAGAAAATTCTTCCCAAAATAATGTCAGGCAACGACAGTTAAGTAGCAACATGAAAATGCCTTTACAACTTTCACAAATACTAGATCTCCAGAATTCAACTCTTCCGGAATGAGCTTTTTTTTTAAAGGAAAAGTTGTGTAGATTCATATAATTCTTATATTAATTAAATAATACTTAAAATTATAGTATAATGGCCTTCAATCCAATTAGTAAAAACTACATATTTTTTCTCACATATCTAGAAATCATTTCAAGAATACAAGGTTTAAAACTAAAGCTTGAATTTTCCAGCTCACACATATTTTTTGGAAAAAAAAAAGTAAAAATAAGCCATATTTTACAAGATTTAAATTCCTTAAATTGAATTTTTAATGGATATTGATAGAAAATACTGAATGTTCCACTTTTACAATGCATTTTTTGCTAAAATGCATGCAAATTTGAATGAAAGAAATTTAAAATTAAAATGACAACTTATCATAAATACCGAATACTACAAATACAACAACATAAATCCCTATTAACAACAAATAGTGAAGTAAAACATCACAATGTATTGAAGTTGCTGCCCTTTATAAGAAAGCCAAGCATTTTTTAAATAATTGTAATAATCATTTTTTTAATGAGACAACATTAAAAAAAAAAAAAAGAGGACCAGGTATAGATTTTTAATATGTGCAGAAAGAAAAATCCAGGAAACAAAGGATTCATTAGAATAAAGGATAATAGAGTGACAGTTTATCATAGAAATCAAGATTTCACAATATGAAAATATTATATAGAATCACTTGCTCATATCTTCTTTGAATCAAAGAAATGGAAATATTAGACATAATATTATTTTATATTGGAGGCAAATGCTTTATGTATTTTCATCAACAAATAAGTTATTTTAAACCATCAAATTGATGAATGTACAACTTTATTTGTATCTTTAATTTTATATATATTGTTTATAATTATATACTTCAAATTAAGTTTCCTAAATTTTATTCTTTATTAAATAATTAAACTATTTTGAAATGGAATATCCATTTACTTTCAAATAATGTGGTAAATCAATTCAAAATATATAATAATTTTTTTAGATAATATAAATCAATAAAAAACCAAGTTTCAACACATCCAACACATATTAATTAAAATTTATTTTTATATTCATATTAAATGCTCACAATAACAATTTATACCTCCAGATGAGCTAGATCCTAATATTCGGACTGATACTATATCTACTAAGGGCACTGGATTGTGTTGCCACATATTTCCACCATCAAATATTATTGCCCTACAAAAAATAAAATATTTAGAAATAATAATAAAAAATATTTTAAATTAATCAATTAAAAAACAACAAAAGTTAACTACTGATGATCTTTAGATAAGCAGCAAAACAGTGGAATTAAGGTCCCTGATCCATTGTCTTCATCCAAATTAAAATTTGCACCTAAAAATAAATTTTATGCTCAGAATTATAAAAATAAAATAAAACTGTATTAATGGCTAAAAATTGCTCAATTTTTTAATGTTTCTTAAAAAAAAAATACACTGAAGGAAACAATTTGAATAATTTAATGATAACTAATTTGGCATAGTTAAGAAAATATAATTAAAAATTTCATTTTCATATTTTGTAGAACATTCTGAATTTTATCAGCTTTGAAAATTTCTGAGATAAACTTTGGAATCAAATTAAGGGAAGGGAAAACCATTTTAGCACAATGACATTTTTTTTCAAGAAAAATAGTTTCATTGCATTTTTAAAAATTAAAAGCAAAAATACTTTTCTTTTATCAGAAACAAATTGGACTTGTATCATTGCTTAACAAAATCTAATCAGAAAGTGAAAAGATATAAACTTACAATGCTATTATACATGAAAAACAAGCAATTTCCAAAAAAGATTGTTATTAAAACAAATGCAAAGAGATCTAGATATATCTATGAACTAATTTCAATTTTTTAAAAAAACTTTATTTAATCATTAGATAACAGAGCAAAGAGATTTTGAATCATATAAAAATACCAAATTCTAACTATTTCAGTATTTGATTTTTAATTTCAATTTTAGATTTTAAGTGGTCAGATAAAATCTTACAAATTTAAATATTAAATTTCTAAAAATTCTAAAGTGTGTGCTCTAAACACACACAAAAAAATACGATATAAAGATTTCACATTTAAGATTTAATATCTAAATTAATTCTGTTCACACTTTCAAGTTGTTTACTAGCAACATAAACATATACAGTTATAAAAACAACCTGATTAAAATTATAATAAAATTAAATAAAAAACAGTCAAGTAATTTGAAATAATTTTTAAGATTAACACGGCCCAGATATTTAGTATATAATAATTAATAAGTATGAAACAAAAAGCAATCAATTTAATACACAAGTTAAACTAAGGGTTATTTTGATTGTTGCTGACACCAATTTTTAAAGCTCATTTTAATTTATATATTTTCATTAAATTACATGAAACAAAAATAAAATTTTTCAAAAAAAAAATTAAAATTTTGAGATATTTATAATTTTTTTAAAATGTGACCGATTCAAAATAATAAATTTTTAAGTTTTGTTAATGAAAAAATAAACTCAAAGAATGTAACACTAATTGACCATAAAAAAAGGAAAGAAATGTTAAAAATCTTTAAATAAAGGAACAAAAATGAATAATAAAATACTTCCTTATGGTAATTATTAAGAATGATATGGTAAAACTATAAAGTAATAAAAAGTAAAATTATGTAAATAAATAATTATATATTTCAGTTTAAGCCAATAATTTTTTGAACTTTTTTTAATGTTAAATATTGAATGTTAATATTAGAAAAATTTGCTAATCGTTAAAATGCATATTTCTCAGCAGGGTATGATAAATCACCAGTATCTTCAAGTGATGCATATTTTATTTCCATCTTTCATATTTCTCAAGTTTAAGAAAAAATTAATTTTAAATTAAATGTGTGTGAAATGTGTTTTAATTAATGTTAATTTTTGAATTGTTTATTATTGCTGGTTTGTAGTATTAGAGGATTTATGGAAGAACAGTGAGTAACCATGCTGCTGTTAGAATTTTTTATAAATACAATAATCTATAATTTAAAATTTGTCATACAAGAATTTCTTTCATCAATACTCTTTCATTTAAAAGAGTATTCACTAAAAAAGTGTCACAAATAAAGACTAATCCTGATACAAATGATTGCATAAAGGTAAATAAATTAAGGGGGTGAGGAAATGTGCTAGTTTCAGATATTTGTTTGTATATTATCTTGAGCGAAAACCATCATTGTTGGCATTTAGTATTTTATTTTACAAGGGTGTGATTGGGAAATATTCCAATAATCAGTTTTATTTGCAAGGCAATGTTTTCATTCTCTTGGCTATAAGTTTAAATGCCACAAAATTTAAAAAAAAAATATACAAAAATTTTGTACATTTGATAAATTTTTGAGCAAAAATACATTTTCAGCTTATTCCTGTATTGGCTTAAACTTGGAAATATATGATATATCCTCAATTATAGCAATATAATTAAAAAAATATCCACATCTTTTCATTGTACTAAAACTAACTTCCTATTTGGAAACTGAGCACAATTATTAGTGTATTGATTAAACATATCAAAAAATAAAAGCTCTTTATTTCATGGTTAAGATTTTTCTATGAAAGGTAAAGAAAGAAAATATAAAGGAGCATTTCTGGATTTTTTATCCACATATGGGCATAATGCAATTCAATTCTACCTACAACTGATTTCAACAGCTAATTTTGTTTTTGTGATATATCAATTTTATAATTAAAAATTTGTCTATCCTTCTTTACATTTCTATGATATTTCATGATTGTAATGGAATAATTAAAGTACAATGTTAATTAAAATAAACTAAAAACCCATCAATTATTTGATTACTTTTTTTATATTCTTATGAGAGAACAGAATGTAAAACATTGAGTGAAGTAGATTAATATAGTGATTTAGAATCTTGAATTTATATGTTTCAGTTTCAGAAATTTACATTTAAAAAAGTAGACAGTTATAGTTTAAATTGTAAACAGTCATAGAACTTTTAGCTAATTTTGTAAATAAAACTAGAACATTAAATAATGAAATAGTGGCTAAATATTGGCAGTTTCTTGCATGAGACAATCTTAAGGTATGATAAAATTATACAGTTATTTTCAAGGAAACAGCTGAAATAAAAGAATTATATAATTAAGTTGTTTTCAGAAAATATTAGATCACGAGTATACTGCATTAAAAAATGTCCTTCATTAGTTCACATGTGCCAAACAAAATAATGATTATACTAAATAACTTTTATTCAATAAAGTAATACTAACCACTCAATAACACTTTGAGATGTTTTTCATAAAAATCATTTTCTTTTTTGGTCACCTCAACACAATCTCCACACACTCTTACAGGATCAACAAATGACATTCTTGGAAGAGGTAGCTTATTTTCACAACACGGATTGCAAAAGACATTTCCACATCGTCTACAATGATGCTATAATAAAGCAAAGAAGGAAATAAGTCTTAAATGTAAGACCTTAAATTTAAAGAATACATTCATAAAAATCACTAATAATGAAGAAACTTTCAATGAAAAGTAATAAAAATTTAACCTTTTTAAAATTTATGTAATTTTTTACAGGTTTGAAATAAAAACTTCGGATGGTTACTTGATTACTATTCAAATCAATCATTACAAATATAGAACTAGTTTCATGTCTCATTCATAATAATGTCAATTTACTTACTGGAAAAAATCATAAATTCACAGGGAAATATCTAATTTTTTATTTGCTCTTAATAGGATTAATATAGGTACAAAAAAAACTTTTTTTAATATAAGGAATTAATAATTTTGAATCATGACCAGACCAAAAATACAACTCTTTTCATATTTGTTCATTCTTCAAACTTTTATGCTACATTAATGAGAGGATATCTATTAAAAATGACATATATAACATATATTATTCCCACATAAGTATCTCATTTACTAAAAAAGATTTGAAATTCATATGGCCCATGATGAGACTCTTCGGCCTTTGTCCAGCTCATAGTTTTAAAGCAGTAAAATATATCACTTATCGTATAAATAAAAATTAAAACTCGATTACAAAAAATTCACTGTACAATTACAAGAATTGAATTACTTAATATTCTGACAAAGGGCATTACAAATTAATCATGGTAAATAATGTAAATGCAAATAAATAAAACATTACATTTCACAAATAAAGTGCAAAATGAACAATCTTTAAAATATGGTAAGAAAAAATTTCGTTTGGAAATTCTTAAGTAATATAAAGGAACATGTAGAGATACTGCCTGGGGGTTTTGAAATTTGATTAGGCATTTCTTTTCCAAAATCCTTTCAATAGCTTTATTACAAAACTTCAATCAGAAAAAAATTGATTAATATCAACCAATATCATAAATGGTAATATGAATCTGCCCTATTCCTTTAAGCAAAATATAGTTTTAAGCCTAGCATGAAAAAAATTAAGGTTTACTATATTTTTTAGTAAAATATTTTTTAATAAATAATATAAGAAAATTGAATGCTTATTAATTATGAATGCTGAATATCTTACTAATAAAGCTGATTAGTGCCTGAAATTGAACAAGCATCTGACTAAACTTATTCTCCAATCATTTTCATTTTTAATACAGAGATAAGTAAATATTAATCACTACTATTTCAATTAAAATTTATAAATATTGAAAGTAACATGCACTAAGAGAAAGTGCTGTCACTTTATAAACTTTATTTTTTCTAAATGCAAATACATCATAAAAATTATATTAATGAATCATGAATTATCAATATTAAATTTGCATGTTTTTTTAGTATAATCATTTATTATTTAGCATGATTTGAAATTCTTTAATTGAAAACTAAAGCATTTATAAAGAGTTTGAAATTATTCTGTATATCTTAAAAATAATCAAAATACCAAGATAAATCTATTCAAAATGTTCAGTATCAATAAAACATTATCTAACCATATTATATATATATTTATATATAGATATATATATATATAGTCTTAAATTTAAAGATGATCAAATCACAAAATTTTAATTAAATATATTATTACAAAACATTATTTGATAAATAGAAAATATTTTTGGATTGTACTAATGAATCAATAAAGCATTTGTTAAAACACTTACCCTGCGAGTTAAGAAATCAAATTTCGCATGGCAATGAGCACATGATGGTGACTAAATGGGAAAAAAGACAGTAAAATTTATTATTATTATTTCAAACTGCAATAGTGAAACAGACATAAGAAGAGCCAAGTGACACAACCATATCAATTCAGCATCAAAACCAAGTATTAAGAGCCAAAAAAATGGATAAAAAATTCACTTACATATCCTTACTTTTATACTGTAAGCAATGACATTTAACTAAATAAAAGATAATTAATGTTATTAAAAGAAATACATCAAATGGCAAAGGTTTTTTGAATGACAAGTTTCCGTTCAAAATATAGCAACAGAAACAAACCCTAAAAGGTGAGTAACTGCTTACATAGAAAACAATAAAATATTCGTATAAGAAAATATATAGATAAAGAATTTAATAAATTACCTCTCCATCAGGAACCCAAAACGGTTCTCTTATTTCAAATGGACTAGTAGGTTCATCATCTAAACGAACTATTCTTAAACCACTTCGGCTTTTTACTAAACGTTTTTTACAATCTAAGTTCTCGTAAGACATTTCTCATATCCTTACATAAACTAATATTGACAGATTTCGAAACTAGCCACTCGACGAGTGGATACACACCCACCCAGAATGTAAATAAACATTAAAGATTCAGCGGTTACCGTTATATTTTGAGGTTTCCTTGGAAAATAAGTATCGAGATTTGCTATGAACGTGTAAGATGAGGATGAATCGATATCATACTAGAGGAAAAATGCTATATAATTTTTTTGGACATATAAAATTTTAAAGTAAGTATCTTTCAGTCTAAAAAATGATACTTTTCCATAGAACTGTTATTAAAGGAAATGTATAAAGTTATTTATTGTTACTTCAAATAATATCTCTCAACTAAACAACAAAATTTTGGTTTTGTTTTCATCTCCTGTACGTCACTTCCTTTTCTTCTTCCCTTGCCGATTTCTCCGATTCGTCGGCATCTTAAACGTGTGGGAATTTTTTTGTTTGTATTTATGTTTGTTTGAAATTTCTCTAATTTTAGCTATTGCATAGATAAGGCATGACTGCAAACGGGCCACTGATGTATCACGTTAGACCCTTATATGACTTCACGTCTAATATTGTTCTTCCTACTTGTATGTATAAGATGAGTAATTTACATGACAGTAAATTTTCCACTGAATTTTCGCACGAGGTAATTAAATAACTAATAATTTAATTTGTTGAAATATTTCATTTCACAATTATTAATTTATGGCCGGTATTATTTTAAATTTTATTTGCTTATATATTTACTGATTTAGAATAAATGGTTGTAGATACAAATATGTTAAGAGTCGAAATATGAATTGCTGTATATTATCTATATGTAATTTACAATAAATTCCTCGATCAAAGATCTGATTGAATTGATGAAGTCAGACACTTACATATTGCTTCTGTTAAAAAGAATTATTTTTTAAAAGTTGCATGGTTGATTGATGCTATTAAAAAGAATTGTTTTTAAAAGTTACATGGTTGATTGAAAAGGCATTGCTTTATTTAATCATGTTTAGCAAACGCTTTATCTTAAACACCCTAGGTTATTTATGAGCATTTTGATGTTTTAAAAAACATATAATTAGCTAAAATATAGCTAATTTCTTAAATTTTTTCTGTGTGCCAGTCTTCTGTTATTAAGAGCTTCATAAAAAACATTAAGTACCAGGGATACTTAAGATCTGATAATCATCAAAATAAATATCTTTTACATTTAACCAAACAGTTTGTAAATAGAACAGCTTTACTTAATGCTCAAAATTTATCAAAGGCCTTTAGTATTGAAATCAATGTAGGAGATTGTGGCTTGTTGCATTTAAATGTATCCATATTATCAACTACAATCAATAGTATATGAAAGGAAAATATTATTTATTATTTGTAAGGTCTGATTATTTATTGTTATTATATGTCATAATTTTGCTAAGGGCTTTTTTTTGTAATAGAAAATTGATAAATAAGTATTGAGAATATGTCCTTATTCATAAAAATGCTGAACTGAATACAGAATTATTGTTTGCTCATTTATATTATTTAGAAAACTGAAATCTTAAAAGTAGACTCTGCATTATATATATATATATAGAGAGAGAGAGAGAGGGAGATGGAAAAAAAAAAGAAATGCCTATCTGTTTTACCTCTTTCTTTAAATTTTTCATGAGATAAGGAAATAGTGTTTTAAAATTAAATGAAAATGCAATTGACATTAAAACACGTACCTAGCTGGAAATACATAAGAAATTTGGAAGTAAAAATGTTAATGATGTAAATCTGAATAATACCATGTATTGAATTTGTGTGGTTTCTATTACCTGACAGCAGATATCATTCAAGCCTAAAAATTGGTATGAAATATCCCTTCCTGTTTGAAAGTTAATTATTGAAGTCCATATAGATATTTTAAGCATTAATAGTTTATGCCGATGGCATGTTTTATAGCGGGTGGTAGCTATACTTGGTGAATATTTTGCGATTGTTGTCATTAATGAGAAATAGTATATTTAGTCTTTTTTTAAGTGTCATGAAACAGCATCTTAATATTAGCTATGTGATATACTTTTTTTTTCCAATTCTCAGCTAAATATTTTCTCTCTTTCTTAGGCTGGCCCAAAGAGCTTGGATTTAGCTGAATTAGAAAAATCTCAACTAAACATTATACAGAAACTAGAAGATCTAAAAGAAAAAGTATTGAAATTGAAAGCCGAGTTTGGTGTTACCAGTGATAATGTAAGTGCATTTGTTCATCTAATAATTTTTTAGCATTTTAAAAAATGGATACTAATAAAATAATTTTTAAAAAGTCACTTCTAGAATCGAGCTGTGATCTAAAATCAGATAAAACTTTTGTTAACATATATCTACTTATTATATATCTACTTATATGAAGACAAATTAATGAAATAATAGAAATTACTCTATTTAACATTTACTTATAAATGATTTATTTCTAAGATGTAAAAAATTAATTTCATTGTATTATTTGTATTAAGAGCTGTGGTTCTTTTGCAGAATCTTGGAAAGTTTCAAGATATTGTTGTCAAGGCTAATCCTAAATCTCCACCGCTGAGTATTTGGGTTTTATATCATTTGATTGCCCAGTCAACACCAACACGGCTTGTGACATACAAGCATTCTTCTCTTAAAGCCATCCCAGAAGAAATAAAACAATTACAAAATTCTACATCAGCAGAATCCTGTAACCTCTCTCTGACAGTTATTTGGCGAGATGGTAAGATAAAATTTTAATTTTACCCTTTACTGTTTCAATTCATACACTATTTGTCCAAAAATAGTATAAACCTAATTTATCCAAATGGAGTCGCTCAGAAAGACATCAGAATTGTAATTTGATGCAAGCATTAAAAAAATTCTTATTTGTTTTAAAAATTTGTTGTAATTGCAAAATTTATCTGATAATCCAATTGAAAGAAGTTTTCCCTTGCAAAATGAAGTTAGCAAATGGGGTGGGGTAGCTAAAAATTAATGAATTTTTGGTTATGAAACTAATATCCGTCTCAAGTAATTAAATCATTGTAGTGATGCTTTTACTTTTATTCAATGAGATAGATATAATGTAAATTACTTAATGTATTCTTGCAAATATACTTTTAGAATATTTTTATTTATGAAAAAATTCTTTCAATTAATCTCAAAGTTATTAAACTCAATTGAGTTTAATAATTTCCTCAAGTTATTAAATTTAAAATATTGTATTAAAAAACTTTAGTCATTACTAAAAGGAATATTTTAGCACACACAAATGACCAGTTTTTGTGAGTAATACAGTAAATTGTTTCTTGAGTCATAATTGCATGTATGGATAATCTACTATAAATAAAATTGTCTAAAAGTATTTTTTCTGTTATGTATTCTTTCTTAATCATTTTGCAGATTATCTGCTGAATCACTGTTTTATTGTTACTGGATTTTTATAGATAAATGGGAGTTTTTGTATGCTTTTAATTCTAGTAAAAAGATTGTAAAAAAATACTATTTGCTGCAAAAAAGCAGTTTATATTTAACCTAGTATAATTCAAAATTACATAAATGGATTGTACTATTCTTAGGATCTTTGCTACCAAATTGCATAATTTTTTTTCATATGAAAACTGCAAAGAGAAATAATGAAATATGTTCAAAACTATCACGTGACTAATTATATAAAACTATCCTATCTTATGTATTGAGTGACTTTTCATCTCCAAAATATGTTATGTAAAGCTCTTTAAAATGGTTATATCTAAATTGTGTTGAAAACAGCTGTTGTTCTTTTTTATTGTAAAATAATGAGTAATGGTTTAAAGTTACTTTTGAATTACAGTTTAATGTATTGCTTTATCATGATTGCTTTTATGTTTCATTTTAAATGTAAATGCTGCATTATAAGTCATATTTAAAATTTGTACACATAAAATATATTTTTGCCATCAACATTGATTTAAATTATTTTTTTAAATATTTGTTTGAATTTTATGTTAGTAAAATATTTAATGTTTAAATTATTTAATATTTTAGTAAAAATATATGATTTTAATTATAAAACTATGCTGCTACTTATTGTACAAACTTTTTTCTTATTACTTATTGCCAAATGACAATAGCCAAGTATAAAAAAGGTGTCATAGAAATAGTTCAAATTGGTTTAATGAAATCTTTTTCAGTTGCATTGAATTCAACACTTCACTGAACTAATTAATGAAGTTGCAAAATGTTATTAGAAATTCTCAGCTGTGTTATAGTTCCATTTATTCAGAAGATAATTTTTTACAAGTTAATTAATTTATTCCTATTTAATCAGAGGATACAATATGTGAAATTTCATTGAGTGTAGAAACTGGCTTAGTCATTGCCAAATGTATAATGGTTATGATTTGCCTGTGAAGACTAATGTTCATGTCTTCCAAAACTTTTATCTCACAAAAATGGTTTCTACATTAACTTAAAATTCATAAAATTGCCTTTGATTAATTTACAATTTGAAACAAAGTTATGATAAAATTCAAAATTATTCATCAAAACAAAGCTGTATACGTTTGTCATTGTTAAAATTAAGATTTAAAAAAAATTTCTTCCATTTTCTTTAGTACTAAATGAATTTTTAAAATTTGGAATCCAATAATTTGTAATTGATTTATTCACTTGAATTCATTCCTTTCTATTGTATCAGATAACTCATTGAAAATTTTAAAAAACTACATTCAATTTTAGTCATTTTACTACTTAAAAAGTCTAAGTAAACAAGTTGGTTGCCTAGGATGTCTAGCCTCTCTCTCTCTATATATATCTGTGTGTGTGTGTTATATTTTAATATTTTTCTTATATAAAACTGAATAATTAAATATATTTATTATTTACATGCATATATATATAAAACTTTTTAATAGCTCTAATTACATATCTACATTAATTAAAATAATGCATTTTTTTCCAATTTTTAGTTATTTGTTGAATTTTATTTTTCAGTCTGATTTTTTAAGCTCTTTCTGCTTCCCCTTTCACTAAGCTTTTTTTTGTGTGTGTGTATGTGTGTGCAGAAATATTTTTATGATATGCTTTCTACTGGAAGTATTCTGCTGCAGCATCAAAATTGAAAATTATGTAAATAAACTGAAATATTGTTGATGGATAATTTGCCTGTCTGAAAAATGCAAAACAGCAACCAAATTATTTATCAGAATTTAACTTCACTTCAAAAGCTTTTGTTTAGCAGCTGTCACATTTAAAAAATTACATCTTTATCATCAGTTATGACTGAGAATAGCTATTGGGAATCAAATAAAAAAGAAATCTTATTAGAACATTCAATTAAAAATTGTCATTAAAATTTTTTAGTAAAATCATTGAATTTCTTTTTTTTTTTTCTAATGTTAAGAATTTTAATCATCTGAATATTTTCCAAGCAATGTGTAACTATCAAGGATTAATGTACATGTGTTCTGAACTATGGTTTGAGAAAGTATATGGAAACAAAATGCTTTTGCATTTTATGTTCCTTTTTAAAGCCGAATACAAAAAGGAGCAAAAAGAAAGAAAGAAAAACTTCGGTGCTATTTATTCTCAATATGTCACTGATGTATTGATCAAGAGGTCAACCATCTGGCTTTTGAATTTGTATTATAATTTTATAATCATTTGCTACAATCTATCATAATAATGTCAAATCTCTAATTACTTTTTTTCTAAATTCATGTATATCGTATATATTTATACATGTGTGTGTGTGTGTGTGTGTTGATTTATTCTTTTTTTTTGCTGTTTTGGGGATATTATAACTGATCATTTTCTATATCATCCAAATGTAAACAAAATAAGATAAAATATGGCATATATATTTCTGAATAATAATCTTGAAATCAGTGCTTAAAAGGTGTCTCAAAATTCATTTGTTTAGATCTTTTTAATAAAAAAATACTTGTTAATCAAGCCTTTATTTATCAGTGAATAAGCTATATAATTTAAATTTTCTGCAAAATCTTATTAATTTGGAACTATACATTTTTGTTCAGTCTTTATTTACAGTGTTTTACCAAATGATTATAAAATTAAAATTGCTTTAAGTATTTGTTTCCTTTCTATTTTAGGTGATAGGGATCATGAGATGATGATTGATCCTATTCATCAAGGCATGATTGAAGGTGAAGTTAATATTGTCAGGTGAGTTTCAAAAGTTTAGTATTAAGTAAATTGTGACTATGTCTCCTTTTGTTTGTTTTCCCTTTTCATTTATTTATTTTTTGAGTGATTAACACAGAACAGTGGAAAATATAAATATCTTATTCTTGATTAGACTTTTATTCAGATGTGTGTTAAAATATCTGCCAAGCATGATTGTAATATGGATAACAACATGTAATCATTATCTTGCCTATAATGCTTTGTACTGTTAGAAGCTTGACTTGGGCAAATTCTAAAAATTGCCTTTTTTCTGCTTTTACCCTGGACATTTCATGCTTGCCAAAACAGCCTGAGAACAATTTTTGATATCTGTATTTGCTATTGATATTGGCCATTTTCTTCTGTGTTTTTCACGAGCTATCTGGGTTTCTAAAAGGAGCATGTGAACTTATTTATCTGTCATTTATCAATTACATTTCGAACATTAATTGCTTTACCATATTTTTTAAAGTTTCGCATTTTTACACATGCTAGAAGGATATAAACACCAGCAGCCATACTTCAGCATAATCATATGTGTTATAAATTAATATTCTAAGAATGTGCAAATAAAATTATATATATCCATGGCAGATTTTAATTATTGTGCTCATATTTTGTATAGAGCAAGTGTTATATAAAATAAAGGAGTGTTTAAACTTTTGTTAAAATTATTTGGCAACATTTTTCTAAGCTTCTACTAACAATTTGGCATATATTGTTCTGATTATCTCCACTCTCTGATAACTTTGGAACTGATTATTGTGACTAATCAAAAAATAATCTGATGAAAGGAAGGAGCATTGAACATATTTTCAAGTAGTTGAAAAAAAAAAAAAATGATGGAGATATAGATGGAGAAGTATGCATCTCTATGAAAATAATTTTATTGTGGACCAAGTTCTCCTAAGCATTAGAATTTGCAAATGAGTGAAAAATAGCCTGTAAATAATGTATTTAAGAATAAGAGTTCATAGATGGTTTGGGAATGAAATGCAATTATATTAATGGGCCATTCTTCCATACAATTATTTCATAATTCTAGATTAAACATATTTAACCTTTCCATTTTTAAATGTAATTAATAATGAGGATGTGTTATTAGATTAAACTATTCCATTAATTGCCATTTCTCTAAAGAATAATTCTAATCAATATGCTTGAATGGGCACACTTGTATACAATTTATTCATTTATTATTTTGTCTTTTGGAATTGATTACATTTATTCAAAAGAGGAACTTTTGTGTTAAGAATAAAAATCTCATTTGTTTAAACATTAAACAAAACATTTACTCATAGTACCTTGCTGCATGTAAGGATATATTAAATTTCAATAAATCTTTATTTTCAAGATTTATAAAGGCTTGTATTTTCACACTTTCTGTAATATATCTTTGCAGATAAGTCTAATCATTTGTCTTGTTCAGTGCTGACAGACAAAAACACTTTTACTTACAAATCTGTTAATGCATATTATTTGTTAATATATGCATTAACAGATTTAACATTAACAGATGTTTGTATATTTCTTAGAATAATGACCTTAAGGAATTCCAGACATTTTTGTCTGATATCGTATAACAAATTTTTAATTTTACACTCAAATGTAAAAAACATTTGATTTTTTTTTTGTATATTGCCACGTAGATAGAACTCAAGAAGACACAGGAATTAGAGTTAAATCAATTTGTCAGCTCAACTCTGAACTAAGAACACTGTAACTGAGAGATCCTCAGCTTTTATACAAGTAGGGAAAGGTCCAGAATACCTTTCTGGAGACAATAAGAAAAGTCCAGAGCATGTATCTGGGAAATTAAAGAAAGGTCCAGAATCTTCTAGAACACGAAATAAAGGAAAAACAAATCAAGGAAAGATACTTAAACAAATTTTTAATCTACTGGGATTCAAACACATGATCTCCTGACTATGAGTCCAGCATCATAACCATTCAGCTATGTAGATTCGATAATGTTTCGTTTCAATGCGGCAGTGTTTTTTACCACTTTTAGTCTACAGTTTTCTATTGACTTTGAGAATATTTACAGTTTGTGTGTGCATTTTTCCTTCTTTAGTATGATATATCTTGAAGCATATCTTATTTTGCAGGTATCTATCTAGATTGCTATCTCTCATTGACGAATCCGATCCAGTTCTCTCAACTCAGATTGATAACTGGTTCGAAATAGTGCATTCGTCAATTATCCATGGTAATAATAAAGATAGGCAAGGAGCTTTGAAGTCCCTAAATTCCCACCTCGGAAAGAGTGCATTCCTTCTGGGTGACAGTTATACAATTGCTGATATTGTGATGTGGAGTGCTCTTACTCAGACCAAATTGCATCAGAGTCTACCAGCCAATGTTGCAAAGTGGCTCAAGTCACTTTTAAATGTTGACATATTTAAAAAGTGCAATGATGTTATTTTACTGTAATAATTTCCTGATCTCTAAAATAAAAAGCTATTGTAATTTTGGTGTTTTTTGTAATTTTTTTAAATCGAAAACCTAAATTCATATTTGTCTTGTAACTGATGCTTTTAAGATAATTAAGGTTTGATAAAAATTCACTCAAAGGTTCAGTAATTTAACAAAATCTTGTGTGTTATTCATACAATGTAGTTTTAATGGTATTTTGCATCTCAACATTGTGGTGGAATGTGGATTATTATGATCTGTACAGGAAGCAACAGGACTTATGTTTTCAGGAACATTTCTTTAATAACCACATTCACACTCTGAACAAAGACAACACAAGATATTCATGCATGCACCTTATCAGTACAATATTACATCTCATTCTGATTACACTCGCAATATGCAATGCATTATGTGATTTCATATGGGATAGCCTATCAGGCATTGCCATCTATTATCCAAAAGAGAAGAGAAGAGTTGTAACTGATATAAGTTGCATTTCGTTTTATTCAACACTTTTTGCTTGATTGAGATTTATTGTATTAAATGCTTTTTTTTACTATCAAATTATTTACAGTAATCAAGAAATTTTATTAACTAAGAAAAAATATTCTATAGTTTTAAAAACATTTTTTTCTATAAGTAATTATAATAAAAAATTTTCATTAGGCATTACTTGTGATCTAAATGTTCTGGAAGTAATCAAATATATTTAAATTTTAGCTGAAATAAAAACCTTTGTGTAGAAGTCTTCATACATTGCAGGGATTTTACAAAAATCAAGATCTTGCCAGTATATATATATATATATTGCAATAACATGTAAATTTCAAAAAATTAGTGTAACAATTATTGATCTTATAATATATTTTACACCATAATATTGATGGTGTAAAATATATAATATTGATCACAGTTCAAAATTACGAGGCCCGTCCCAAAATAGCCCTCATGTTGCCTTAAAGGTGACGTTAATACAACTAAAATGACGAAATAGTGGGAAACACGGTATATACAAAATTCTAGAAACTAGATATATGAAATTTGGTTCGCAGATTGAACATCAGTAGAGATTTGTATCAAACTCCATCAGGGATTAACTGTCTATCCTTCAATACTTACCTATGCATATTAGCGTGAAAACTTAAAAACGCTGTGATTTGGATAAATGAAATTTGGTATATATTTTTAACATCTAAAGTGAGTATCCTTGTTAAATTTTGAATAAAATCCTTCAAAATGTTAAGTACTTTTCCGATTGTAGTTTTTCATATATGTGAGAGCGGTAATTAAAAATGCAGCAACTCAGATAAATGGAGTTTGGTATATGATCTTGTTTTAAAATTGTAATTGTATGTTACATTTTAGTTTCAATGGATAGAAAGAAAAAAAAAAGTGCGTTCAGAAAGAAAACCAGGTTTTCTTCACTTAACTATGAAGCGCAGAGTTCTGTGTCCGAAATTTTGAAAATAAAAACCGGAGCTCATAACTTTGTTCTAAAGTCAAAATTTTATGATGGGAATTAATAATTATCCGAATCATTATCAAAGTTTCAAGAAGACCGTTTCCACTTGTTTTATATATAAATTAGCTGGTACCCGGCGCGTTGCTGCCGCCGAAAAAAATAATATTAAGTGCAGTCATTCAATAATTTTGCAATGCTTTATCGAAATAGAATGAATGTTACGACAGTATATAAGATACGAACAAATATTCCTTTTTATAAATTAGATTTGTGTATTCTTTTAGAATTGTCAAACTTGGTGTTCTTTTAGAATGGTCATGAAAGAAAATATTTATTGTATCTCGTGACTCGTTTAGTATTCTTTCAGAATTCTCAAATTTAATTTTAGAAAGTGTGATCAAAATATTTTCTTTCAAAATTGATTAAACATAGAGAATATATTTATGCATAAAATCGTTAATATTGTTGAAAAAGATAATTTTTGAAAATTAAGATGATGCAAAATTATTTGCACTACAATGTTTTTGTAGTTATAACAAAAAAAGCTAAAATTTTTTCAAAATTTAAAACCCGTCAGGGTTGGTCTCCCAAAAACGTTCTCATAATCTGTAATAAAGTTTTTACCTTTGAGAATGATCTATAAATTATTAACTTTTCATTTAAATTTAGCATTTCTACAGAATCTATTGTTTCCTCGGCGAGTTATTTGGAGATGAATCCTTGGTAAATAAATGCAGTTGAGATTCGAATTTTTTTTAAAAAAAAATTTAGATGATTGTAATATTTCTGTAGCCATTCCGTAAGTGTAAACAATAAGTTGAGATCGTAATTGGAGGAACAGTTTAGAAAGGCATAAGAGACATGCAGACAAACATTCATTTTTATTTATATGGATTAGATAATTGTACTCTGTCTTTAACCATCCCGTAGATGTCAGCAATAAGTTGACCAAGTTTCATCGCACTCGGATCAACGGTTTAGGAAGGTACAAGAGACATACAGACAAACATTCATTTTTATTTATTTTGATAACAAAACATTCGAACTGCAGATTAATCGAGTAACAAACCTTATGGCCAGTTACTTTTCATTTGGAGCCTTACAAAACCAGTATATTTGTTTAAGCTTTGTCGAATTGGCACAGCTGTAGAAGAAGTAATCAGAAGCAAAGATAAACAAACATAAGAATATATGAAAATGGAAAGAATGGTATTTGAACTTTTATATAACTAAGTTTGTGAAAGGAGGCTGTAATGGGGTCGATCTTATTTTAGCCCACCTTTGGCGAATAATAAGAATTTTTTGGCGAAAGGTAAGAATTCTTTTTCCTTAACCTTTCAATTCAAATACTTTCAATTTAGCGAGATTTTGAAAAAGTCGCCAGAGGTGGGCTAAAATAGGATTTTACCCTGTAATGAAACAGAAAAGAAAAAATGAATCACGCATAAGATTTTGATGCAGAGTATTTAATGATTTCCGTTTTCGGTTGGTTGGTCGTTTTGTGAATTTTAGTGCCGCTACAGCCAACCTTGGCTAAACTGAGTCAGTCGTATGGTTAGATTATTAACGACTGTGGAATGAAGACAACATTAAAATAATTACATCAAAAGATCTTTTAAAAGAACTACATTAAAAGATTGAATTAGACACGGTAAAAAGTATAAAATGTTATTTGTAAAAATGGCAAAACCTAGGATGGATGGATTGTAAGGTTAAAAGTGGTAAAACCTAGTAGTAATCGTAGAAGCCAATGGCCAATGTTTTCGGAATTTTCTTAAGTGCTTTTTTAAAAAAATATTTTATTTAAGAACAATAAGTTAATATAAATAATAGTCATTTTGGTTGTGAATATACACGGATTGGACATTTCTTTTTAAGTAATTGGGCATAATTTAACCAAATTTTTCTTATTAATTACATATAACTAGCAAAAAAAAAATTCTTTGAAATTTTCAAAGTACAAAAAATAATTAAATATTTAATTGATTATAAATTATTTTTTTAAATACACGAAATTCTGACCATCCTTTTACTGAATTTCAAACTATAATGTAACAATGTCTTAAAGTCAATTTCTCTAACTCAAATAACTAACTAATTTAAGTCAATTTCTCTAACTCAAACAAAGACAAAAAAAAAAAAGTTTTTGCAAGTAATTGAAAAACAAAAATTTTCAGTCTATTAGCAATTTTTCCAACACATCAAGAATGTATGAGTTTGAAAACCAACGAGAGCATTGACTACCATAAGCATGGAAAAGTTTTCGATGACACCAAACCCTTTTTATGCTATTTTTTTTTTTTTTTCATTTTTTTATTAATTTTTCAAAATTCCATGAATAATTGAATATTGCAAATGATTTCGAAAAAATTTAGTAATACTAATTCTACAAATGCTAATATTTTATTAATAATCGAGATTTAAAAAATATATATCTGTGTCAATTGATGTTCTAATTTTAATAGAAAAACGTTTCAGACTATAACGAATTGTATGATGATTATAATATATTATAATATTCTATACAAAAATAATTTTACATGAAAAATATTCACATAAATTTTCTTTAGCTCTGAGTAACACCGGGTACTTATATATCTAAGATTGATAAAAAGGATTAACATGAATGAAATGTCAAGAATTCGCTCATCATTAAAACAAGAAAACTATAAACAATATTAATTGTTTGCTTAAAGATAAGACCCAATTATAAAAAACTCAATTACAATGTAACATTAATAAAAACATTACTGAAAATTCATTTTTCATAATTGAAATAATTTTAATTTATTGGAATTAAGATTAGGTGAAATTGGGACACCTAATCTTAAACATTTAAAATATATTTAAAAAATATATTCAAAAAATAAAAGTCTCAACAATATTTTTTATAATTTTATAAAAGTAAGTAAAAAAAAGTATTAATTAGTTAAATTTCACAAACATTTTCATCCTCAGACTTCTGCCTCTGAAGGCTGTGATCAGAAATATTGAATTAAAAGAATTAATTTCCCAATCACTAGGGAAATTGTATTAATTTCTCTTGTGTTCGGAAACTAAGACAATTGGGTGTGTCAACGCATTCAATCATATGATTGATAACTTCATATAAAAATAGCATACAAAAAGGACCTCCGCTGGATTTTAAAATAGGAATATGAAAAATATAAGATGCTGATATGACCTGATAAAAATAAGATAGCTCGTTACAAAATACTATTACATAAAATATATGTTATGTTCAACAAAGTGTTTTGAGGGTTTTTTTTGATAAGTTCATCAAATTGACATAAAAATGTGCGGAGATTTCATAATCAGCTTATTAATAATTCGAATAATTAACATAATATGATTGGAATATTTTAAAACCAATTAAAAGCCGTTTTTTATAGGGTCATTTTATTACCAAGATAGGATACACCCAGAATACAAATTCAGAATCTCAGTATTTATGAAATATATTTGTTTCATCTTTGGGCTGAAAGTTGAATCATATCGAAACCCATTCTTTAAACGCATGACATGAGACGCAAAAGAACTGTGTACTTCTAATAATCTCAATTGTAAAACAATACTCTACGTGTAAATAATACATTAAGTTTATTCAATGTAATGAGTATTAAATTTGACTTGGAAATGTTGGGGCTGTAGAAGTTATTTTTAACGCATTAAAGCTAAATAAGATAAAGATTTTCTTCCAAGGAAAAAAAGCCATAAGGGTCACACTGTGCCCAAGTTCTTAACTAGATTAAGAATCTTAATCTCGTTTCTCTTAATTCGCAAGCCTTAGAAGAAGTGAAACCTGGCAAGTGTTGATCCGTTTAAGATTCCGAAGAAGGGTCTGGCCCTGGGTATAAAAGACACCTGAGGGCAGTGGAAAGTCGCATTCGTGCAAAGCAAAGCGGTTCCTCGTGGTCCTGTTGGCTAGCATCCTCTGCGAGAGATTCACAGCACTTTTCCCTTGTGGGTGACTCTTGCAGATCGGAGATTTCCGAGTATCAGGTAACTCATTTCTTCTATTTCCACCTCATTTCTTCTTTTAGAGTATCTTCTATTTCATCTTCATTCCTTCTTTCAGAATGTCAGCATAAAATATCCGGTTCTTTAGCAAAATGCCACTTTTCAGTCGATGCAAAAGTAAAAGCTTCTCTTCTTTTAGAATATCTTCTATTTCCTGTTCATTTCTTCTATCAGAATGTTTTAAGAATAAAAGTGCCAGTTAAAGTGAATGGAAAAATGAAATCTTTAGCAAAATGCCACTTTTCAGTCGAAGCAAAAGTTAAAGTTTCTCGTCTTTTAGAATATCTTCTATTTCCTTTTCATTCCTTCTTTCAGAATGTCAGCATAAAATATCCGGTTAAAATTAATGCAAAAATAAAATCATTATCAAAATGCTAATTTTGAGTTTGTACAAGAATAAAGGCTTCAAAGAAATTAATTATTTAATGAGAATACGGAGCATAAAATTTAGTACAATTTACAGAATTTAATGTAACTGATTTCCTTAACATCCCCACTTTGTATAATATTTCTTTGGTTTGAATTAAATATCTTGGATCTATCTAAAAAAATTATATTCTGAGAATGGAGTTGTCCTAAGCTTTTTGTATTAATATATATACATGTGAATGTTCATCAATTTCATAAAGAAATGTAGGAAAACAGAGTTTGGAGCTCAACCTTAGTTATAGATTGGTTGGCAAAATTTTTTTCCTAATAATAATAATAATTTTGTTGCTAGAGTATTTGTAATTAATTTAAAAATAAAAATAAATGGAAAAACTGATAAAGCAAAAATTCCGCTATTTTTAATATTTTTTGTTAATTATATTAGGAAAGAAATAAAAATCCCGATTAAGAATAATTAAGAATTATGAATCACTTGAGAAGGTATATCATATGATATCGCTTAGTTGTGTAATAAAGATGATGCTCATAAAATTGAATGCATGATTATTAATAAGCAAAAATGTTTTTATAGAAATTTTCTTTCTAAAAGTTGTAATCTTTATTATATATTTTAAATCAACGAATTTGAATTGATCAGAGTTTCAAAAATAAAGGAGACTGATAACTTTGTTATCGGAACAATTTAAATATCTTAGACTGTAGATTTTTAAAAGGGAAATGAAATAATAAGCTAAAAGCATTTAAATGATTCGCATTAAGTAGAATTGAATATGCATCAATGTTATTCAATCAGAAAATTTTCTCAAATTTTAAGGGTTTTTTTTTTGTTGTTTATAGAAGCACAATATTTTTAAAAATAAATTTCAGTTTAAGATATCTTTAATCTTATTGAATAATTATAATTTTTTAATAGTTTCTTTATTTGCTGTTTATCTTAAGCTAATCAATCAGCAGAATTTCTAAAATAGCATTCAATTTCAATTTCTTATATTTAACTATTATTAATTCTAAAATTTGTATATATGAATTACTAAACATATAAGGATATACATTTTCTTACTTAATCAATGGAAACAATATAGTAAAATATTTATTTATTTATTATCTGTATAATCACATATTATATTCTGGAAAAATATTAAATGGAACCTTTTAAGATATCTTTAATTCTATTGAACAACAATAATTTTTTTACTAGTTTCTTTATTTGCTATTTATTTTAAGCTAACCATTCAGTAGAATTTCTAAAACAGCATTCAATTTCAATTTCTTATATTTAACTCTTATTAATTTTAAAATTTGTCCATATGAAGAACAAAACATATAAGGATATATATTTTCTTACTGAATCAATGGAAACAGTATAGTAATATATTTATTTATATATTATCTGTATAATCACATACAATACTGTGGAAAAATATTAAATGGAGCCTCTCTTATCTTTTCAGTTTTGATTTACCTTCTTCAGTCATGTCTGCTCAGGCTTTAAATAGTGCCTTTTTGGCCCCTCGCGGTATGCTTGGAGCCCCTGGTCTTGGTGCCGCCCCAGTGCCATACGATGGTGCGTTCTTTCCTTACCAGAGGAACGCCACCGTCGTTGACTCTGTGCCAAGCGAAATCTTGCACATGGTCCACGAGCACTGGTACCAGTTCCCCCCGATGAACCCCTTGTGGCACAGTCTGCTTGGGATCGCCATGATCATCCTTGGCATCGTCAGTGTAATCGGAAACGGAATGGTTATTTATCTCATGACATCTACCAAGGTAAATATGAGTACCCATTTACGTATTACTTATTTATGTCACAGAAAATCTAAAAGAATTCCGCCATTTATACAATTTTTTCCGAATTTGTTATATTCGAATTATTGGAAAGTGGTAAGGTGGTCTTATTGAAAAACACAACTGTATTTCCCCAATTACTTTTTAGAACTATTTACAAAAATCAAGTCTTTAATTTTTTGAGTCTTACTTAATCAAGAGATGATTATAGTTGTTTTCACAAATCGGAAATAAGTTTTTTTCTTTAAATTTTTTTTATTTTAAATAAATAGCAATCAAGAGAAATGTTAAAAATAACAGAATGAATCACAAATGCTAAATTTTTCTATTCTCTTTTCTGTATTGCAAAGAAATATTTGTTTTTTCGACGATTAGTTTTATACTAAATTTTCAACATAATTTTTCTTCAAAATTAATAAAAATTTAGGTCATATCAAAAGTCATGAAGAAAATTTTATGAAGAATGAAGAAAATATAAATGAAGAAAAAATAAAAACAAGGAAACAATACGGCTAAAAAACTTGTATATTGCCCACTTTGAATATAAAATTAAAAGTCACACGGCTTTTTCGAAATGAAAACTGATTATTCCCGGATTTTTTGTTATCAAGAAAAACTTTTCATTCGTTTTTAATTGTCAGATAAAATATATTTTGAAATTGATCCAAAGTTTGTTTTTAAATTTTTCACTAATAGTGGTGAAATAGAAGGTTAATGATCTCAGGAACAGAGCCTTTATTTTCTTCTTCTTCTTTTTAATATTTGTTTCCCAAATTGAGATCAAATTAGTATTTTGTCTTCGTTTTCCTTAAGATGGGTTCACACGTGGCTTACTATTGCCCACAATCGTTGCCTCTCTGCTGTTGTGCCGGCATTGTCCTCGTGTGAACAGTTGAGAAAACGATGTTGGGTCAATAAACAACGGTTGTCCCTACGTGACAATCACTTGCCATTGTCCCGTTTTGGTCACGTTGATTTTCTATAAGCAGGCATGTTTTTCTATTGCGAGTAATAATTAGCCTCGTGTGAACCCACCTTAAGGGGCAATCATTTGTCATTGTCCTGTTCTGGTCACGTGATTTTCTGGAATTAGGCGTGATCTTCTATGTGAGCAATAATGTGAACCTACCTTTACAGTATTCGCTTTTATTATATTCGAATACAGAAAGTCGTATTCGAATACTGTAATTACGAATACAGAAAGTAATATTCGTTCTTCGTGGTTTCGTCTGTTTCTTCTCTATTACTTACATAATAATCAAACAAAAACATTCGCATGCCCTAATAAACTTTCTTGTCTGGTTTCAGAGCCTTAAGACACCGACTAACATGTTGATTGTAAATCTTGCGTTCTCGGATTTCTGCATGATGGCCTTCATGATGCCCACGATGGCCACTAATTGTTTTTCCGAAACATGGGTCCTCGGACCACTAATGTGCGAAATCTACGGGATGGCTGGAAGTCTCTTTGGCTGCGTCTCCATCTGGAGTATGGTTTTGATCGCGTTCGACCGCTACAACGTCATCGTCAAGGGTATGTCCGCTGAGCCACTCACATCCAAGAAAGCAGCCCTGCAAATCTTCTTGGTGTGGGTCTGGTCTGCAGTCTGGACCCTCCTGCCCTTCTTTGGATGGAACAGGTAAGGATATCCACCCTTTAAGATGTCTTTCAAGCGTTTTACAATCATTTGGGAAAATTAAAACTCCTTTATTGATGAACAAAATTAACTCGAAATCCTTTGACATAATGTTCTGAAGGAAAGAGAGGTAAAGAAAAAAAATATTTAAAATTAATTTTATATTAAATTATGTAATTGATCTGGAAATGAAGCTTTTTTGTTTCTAAGTGATTTGTTTAGTTGAATATAAAGCAAACCAAATCGATTGGAAAATAACAAATTTAGAACAAAAAAAATTTAGAAAAAAAAACAACAAATTTTTAAGCTCTTCTCACAAAATTAACTACCATCATTTTCATTTTTAAATAGCTTAATATAACTCGCGGATATAAAAGCTATTCTTTGATTTCTTTATTCCAATTCTACCATCTTTCTCTTTCTAACAATTAGTTAGCAGATACAAATTATCTGAGTAATTTTGGCTATCAAATTAAGATTGGTTAATTAATAAGGGATAGTTAAAAACCAAAATTAATATTGAATCTAAATCAAAGATCTTGTAGCGATAAAAAATGAATATATTTTATTTACGTTTTATTTGAATTTTACGTAAGAAAAAAAATTCTTCAATATATTCTTTCTGATAAATTCTTTAAATATATTAATTATAATAATAAAACTAAAAAAATATATATAACAGCATTCCTTAAGGATTTAGTATATTTTTCTCTAGAATTATAAAAGGTATTTATTTATTTTATTAAACATATAAATATTTACTTCGTCGCAAAAGTTACAACATATATTAAAAAAATCGGAATGAGAGAACTATTGAAATATTTTTATTCTTTTTAGTTTTCTTATAAGTTAAATATGGCTAGTGAAGATTATTTTATATATGAAGAGAATTTATTAAACCAATGCCTGATGGTTCTTGAAGTGCAATGAAGCAGTAAAGAAAACTGTGCTTTGCAAAATTAACCCGAAACAGCATTAATAAGATTCTAATTCAAAAAATCTTATATCTTCATTAATAAAAATCACATCTTTTCAAATTACATTAAAAATCAACTCTTTTGGGACTTGTTCTTATTTTCGTGTGGCATAATATTTGTATAAAACAACCTCACTTTTATGGTTTTTTTCAAGTGAAACTCTAGTGCAACTCTTTTGAGACTTGCCATTACTTTTATGTGGCATAATACTTGGATAAAACAACCTCACTTTTATTGTTTTTTTCAGTGAAATAATACACATTAGAAAATTGTTCTACTTCTCTTCGGATAGTTTTCACCATTTTTGTTTGATAATGCATGGTAAATTATTCAATATCCTTTAGCTCTTTGAGCATCTGTCATGTGTAATGATCTGAATGCTCGAAATTCTACATAAATTAATAAAATATTGTTGCTTTGCTCCAGATATGTACTTGAAGGCAACATGACAAGTTGTACCATTGAATACTTGACAACAATGACTCTTTGAGTATCTGTCAATGTATCTGTTATGATCTGAATGTCCGAAATTCTACATGTATTAATAAAATATTGTTG
>JAPMOQ010000584.1:694139-711192 GCA_026543055.1 Argiope trifasciata | reverse complement strand
TTGACAATGGTACCTAGATGTATTGGCAAATGGTACCTAGATGTATTGGCAAAATGGGTAGATGCATTTGCAAATGGTATCATCCATTGACAATGGTACCTAGATGTATTGGCAAATGGTACCTAGATGTATTGGCAAATGGTACCTAGATGTATTGGCAAATAGTACCTAGATGTATTGGCAAATGGTACCTAGATAGATAGTACTCAATAAAGAAGCAAAATAAAATCATGCATCAGGAAACAATAAAAGTTTTATTGAATTATATACAAACATTAAAGTAGGCAGAAGCTTTTTAATGCTACATATAAACACATTAATGAATTTTCAGAAAATGATTCGGAATAACAGTTTTTATATATGAAATGTAGTATATATTCATAATTTGCACTAAAACAAAACCCAAAATAGTTTCTCAAAAAATTGCAGTTTTCAAGATGAGGACCCATCCCATAACTGATACGGTTAAAATTAGTGTCTAAGTTAACATATGCAGGGTTTCTCCTGGAATATTTTGGCCAGTAGAAGGAATTAGTTGGAACCCTGTATGGAAGAGAAAACAATCCTGAGTTAATTCTTTTAAAAATTAGGTTAGTGCAAATACGGTTAAATTAATAACATTTTAAATTTAGAAAAACTGAAAAGTGTAAAGATGAAGATTAATATCATAACTGTACATCTTTAAAATTTGTGTCTAGGAAAAAAACATTCTACCACCTTTATACATTTCACTTTGTAATTTGATACGACTAAAACACGTGAATTCGATCAAAATTGTTTGCAAAATAAATAAAAAACAGAAAAACAGCAAACAGTTGTAAAAACAGAAAAGTGTAAAGATGAAGATCAATACCACAAATGTACATATTTAAGATCTGTGTCTATGAAAAAACAAAACACCCTTCCCCCTTTAAAGATTTCACTTCGTAATTTGTAACACTTTGTAATTACGACTAAAACACGTGAATTCGATGAAAATAGTTTGTTTTAAATAACAAAATGTAATCTTGAAGGGAAGATCCTACTACTGATTGAATGATTGGTAAAAATACGTGCTTAAATGTTTAAACGAAGAGTTTGAATTCTACACAAGCATTGCTTTAGAGAGTGTATTAAATTTAATTAAGAATATCATTAATGTTAAGAGAAAATTGAACGAAATTATAAATTGATTTAATTAAAAAGGTAACTTTTTTAATCTTTAAAAGTAATAGAAAAGTATTTTTATTCTGATATGATTTTAAAATATCCGTTTCTGTAGGCAAATCATAAGGATTACGGCTAGACTTTAATATAATTATCCTTAAAAAGGTTTTTTATAGATTTAAAACAAACTTTTAAATCCTTAAAAAGGTTTTTACAGATTTAAAACTTAAACTTTTAAATCCTTGAAAAGGTTTTTATAGATTAAAAACTTAAATTTTTAAATCACTAAAAAGGTTTTTATAGATTTAAAACTTAAACTTTTAAATCCTTAAAAAGGTTTTTTATAGATTTAAAACAAACTTTTGAATCCTTAAAAAGGTTTTATAGATTTAAAACAAACTTTTAAATCCTTAAAAAGGTTTTTATAGATTTAAAACAAATCCTTAAAAAGGTTTTTATAGATTTAAAACTTAAACTTTTAAATCCTTAAAAAGGTTTTTAAAGATTTTTATAACTTATTATTAATAAAGTCACTTACCCATTCTTTGCAAAATTTGCCCAGATATCTATCATATTTTTACTTAGCTCCACTTCAGCAGGTTCATAAAGATGTGGCTTTCTCACTGGACGACCGAACACGAACTGTACTTCTTCGAAATGTGCGACTCCCATCCAGTAAGCCCACGGGGTATTACTCGGTCTATGAGTAAAAAAATAATAGTAGACATCATTATCTCTGTCGGCATAGCTCTCGGCAAAGTAGAGATTCGTGCACAGAAGACTGGTGTCTCCAGACGCAGTGTAGACCTGTCTCTTGAGGGCGTCGTAGTGGTCATCTGGTATGCTAGATAGATAATATTTAACATATTTCTCAGGGTTATCAAAGCTACGAAAAATATTACGTGTAATATTTTCGGCTTGAGTCCTGTTGAGAATGGGATTCTTTTGCCCGAAGAATCCGAATAATTCGGGTTGCCGAGTGGCGATCTGGAAAGATCCTTCATCTCTGGTATTACCGATCAGGAGAGAGACGTTGTAGAAATTGCCGTTCCGAATATCGTCCAAAGCATTTCTTGGAATTAGATCGTCTCCATACTGAGGCAAGAAGGATCGGGTGGATGTTGGGTTGAAGGACCAGATCACAATGGCAAGATCAGTGGCATTACGATCTAATGGATAAAAGAGAAAGAAAAAGAAATAATGGCACATATTTGTCTCAGATATACTGAATTAATTATCAAAGACCGGATTACAATGGCAAGATCAATGACATTTCGATCTAATGGAAGAAAGAGACAGAAAAATAAATAATGGCACATATTTTTCTTGGATATGCTGAATTAATTATCAAAGACCAGATTACAATAGCAAGATCAATAGCATTTCGATCTAATGGATAAAAGAAAAAGAAGAGAAAATATTGGTACATATTTGTCTTAGATATACTGAATTAATTTTTTAAAGTTTACCTATTTTAGTAATAAAAGAGCCATTGGGATAAAAGCAATGAAATCACTTTACTTTCACATGATACTTGAAAATATTAAAGAATTTGTAGGTAATTCAAATTTAGTAATGCCCTTTGATTCAGAAAGAATTTTGAAGAAACAATTTTGTTTGAGTTGATTCATCTTTGAAATGGAGCAATCAAGTTTTTATTAGACACATTTCCAAACAGAGAAAAAAATAGCTTCAAAAATGGTACCAAAATTCTATTTAAGAAAATAGTTTTAACAAATTGGACAACTAGTAAGCTAAATTAGATTTAGAGTTTAATTTGAATGCAATAAGAACAAAATTATTTTGGACTTTTAAAACTCTGTACATAAAACTCATATTCGAGTTCCCAATGTATGAATCAAAGCACGATATTTCATACTCGCACTAATTTGTTTTTACTTTTTAAGTAATGCTTTTGTAATTTTTTTGTGAGTTAAATACAAAAGATTTGACAAAATGCTCATAATTGACAATTAAATGACTGGAATTTTTATGTAATGTGTTTTGTACTTTTTAAGTAATGTTTTTGTAATTTTTATGTAATGTTTTTTCCTATTGTTTTTCTGTTCCAATATGCGTTTTCTCAAGAGAGTTCTTTATCCTTCGTAAGGGTTCAATGTCATCGAGTGTAGTTTGTTCCTACGTGTTAGGTGAAGTTGTTTTGCAATAATTTTTTTCAAGTTTCTCGCACGGTCTCTAGCCAGCTCCAGGCATCGTGCAGTTATGAATTTGAGTTTGATGGAGTTTGTTGGCTCTAAAACCATTTCTGATTATGCAGCGCCAACCACAAGGTATACGCAAACATAGGATTCATATAAAGTCGCATTGTCATGTTTTAAAAGGTTAAACAAAATCTCTGGTATTCCTCGATGTGCTTTATGCCAATGTCTTTTGACAATTCGGCACATTCTGATAAAGTGCCCACGTTTTGATTCTCAACGAATTCAGCGTTTTCATTCCCCTCATTTTGTTTTAAAAGATAATCTATTCAATATTTAAAAAATATATGCATAAATAAACTGTCATATGGATTTGAAGAATTAAAAGAAAATGAAAAAATACTTAAATAAGCTAAAAGAAACCAATCATTTTTTAAAGTAAAAAGTTGAGGACGAGTAACTTTACGAAGGATATCTTTTAAAACAAAATGAGGGGATTGAAAACACTGGATTCGTTGAGAATCAAAGCGTAGACACTCTATCAGAATGGGCCGAATTGTCAAAAGGCATTGACATAAAGCACATTGAGGGATGAGCTCCCCCAATAACAAATGCCTATGCGTAAGTCTAGTATGGAAAATTCTTAAACGGGTAATAATTGTATCAAATTTTCTGCTATTTGAAATGGGCCAACACTAGGTGGAATATTTGATAGAATGAAGCTTGTTTGTCTCTTTACTATTCCATGGACCGCTGTAACCTGATTGGTAGAGCATCAGTCTCGCAATCGGAAGGTACCGAGTTCTATCCTCGTCTCGTGTAATGACCGCCATGTTGGCTCATGGCAGTTGGAGCACATTAAATAGGTCGGGACTGCAAAGTCCTTCAAGTTCCCATAACAAATGATACCTCTGGGAGTACTGAATCAGGGATGAGTCGGTCTTTGATTGGGATCAAACTTCTGACTTGTGGATGCATGAATGAGTGTATGACTGAGTTCGACCACCTTCTAAAAAGGGTTGTGTCATGTGTGTTTGAGCAAAGTGGTACTTTCAACTGAATGGCGCTCATTAACAACGAAAGGTGCACACCTCTGCACTAATTCGAAAGGGCACCTCTCATTCGGCCTTGGTACGATCAAGTGGCATTAGACCCACCACTATCCCATTTTGTTTGCCAAGGAAAATTTATAAAGGAATTCTAACAATTCTAATTTTTTAACAAGATTTAAAAGTGTGCATGAAATTTGAAGAAGCAGACTTTGCTCTCATTTCGATGATTTTAACCAGAAAGAGTATAATAAATAAGAAATTTGAAGAATCAGACTATGCTTTCATTTCGGTGATTTAAACCAGAAAGAATATAATATAATAAATGAGGATTTTTGTGTTACTTCTTAGACAATCCACTACAGATTGGGGATCGTTCTCAATCGTTACAGCTCGAGACCCACAGCCAACAGTTTCGGCCAGGCGCTGAGTGATTGCTAGATTTTCTCTCACTTGGTTGTTGGTGACAAGAATAATGGTTCCACTTTGCAAAATGGCTCTACTGAAAAGGCCTTTGGCGAGGGGCGAGACGCAAAGAATACTGACGGCTATGGATCCAGCACTTTGGCCTTGAATGGTGATTCGCTTTTTATCGCCGCCAAATGATTCGATATTGTCATTCACCCATTGCAATGCTATTAATACGTCATAGAGGCCTGAAATAAAAGAAAAAGTTCTGTTAAGGTATCCGACTACGTTATAGAGTCCTGAAATAAAAGAAAAAGTTCTGTTAAGGTATCCGACTATGTTATAGAGGCCTGAAATAAAAGAAAAAAGTTCTGCTAAAGTATCCGACTACGTTATAGAGGCCTGAAATAAAAGAAAAAAGTTCCGCTAAGGTATCCGACTACGTTATAGAGACCTGAAATAAAAGAAAAAGTTCTGTTAATGTAAATTACTACGTTAAAAACACTGGTTATCGACCACATTGGCGATTTTTTTGAAAAAAATTCTTATTATTTCTTGTTCTTCAGATATTTCTGTTCCCAAAATAGTTTATTTTCTCTATGAAAAAAAAAGGTCTGACCTATCATCCAGAATCACAATTCCATATTTTCAGCCAAAATTTGTCTTTAACTTCAATTTTCTCAAAACTTTCAATCTTATAAAAATTCTCCACCGTTAACATGATACTTCAAAAACTAATAGAGGTATTTACATAAAAATTTCAGCGTGTGTTTTAAATAATATGGGCAATGAAATGAACCAAAATTTTTATTGTTGGAGAAATACTTTTTCATTTATAGGTGTTTTTAGAAAAATTGAATTGAAAATTTATGGAAAAACTGCGTATATTCGCATATTTTTACCCACAACTTCTTTGCATCTCAAAATATTTCTTAGATTTTGGTTCATTTCATTCATTATCATATTCTATAACTTGCGTACAAAGAAAAATAGGGTTGCTACATTACCATTTTGTGTAGAGTGTTTACTATTTTGGTTAAATTTCATTAAACTTTACTATAAATTTCCCAATTTCTCAAAATATATAATATTTCAAATAATTTATTTGTATTTATAGTATTTATTATTGGCAATGCATCTAAAAATCATAAAAAGTTTCTAAAAATTTCATTTTTTTAAATTTTTTCCTTCGAACGTAGTCGGATACCTTAAATGCTTTCTATTTACTGTCGAGTTTTTGCTGAGCAATAAAACCAGTTTTAAGATATTATTAAGAAACTTTTACAGAAAACACCTTTACTTCCTTTTGATTTGCATTATCTACAGCATTTAACAATCATTATTATAATTTTATTCTTATAATACTTGATTTTTAGAAGGTCACATTAGAAAGCTAGTTACGTTCACTATTTGCTGTTCTAACTTTATTTAACCACTTGTTCTGGCAAAAGATACATAGATGTACATGCAAAAGCAATACACCATAACTAACGGCAAGGTTACACAAAGTACACGAAAGCTTATAGAAACTGGAAAAGCATTTTCCTCTTAC
Organism: Argiope trifasciata; assembly: GCA_026543055.1. Taxonomy (NCBI): domain Eukaryota; kingdom Metazoa; phylum Arthropoda; class Arachnida; order Araneae; family Araneidae; genus Argiope; species Argiope trifasciata. Next base: position 704,878 of record JAPMOQ010000584.1, on the reverse strand, counting down.
TAGACATTACCAATAATTATTTTTAAAAATTGTCATAAAAGTTTGCTTTATGATAATTTAAAAAAATGTCTTAATTAAAATAACTTTAAAAATATTTAACTTTAAAAATAACTTAATTATAATCGAAAAAGCATTTCTCTCTTATTTGACATTACAGATGAATATTTTAAAAACTTCTCATATAAGCTTGCTTAATTTATTATAACATATTTGCATTTTATATATTCATGTAAAAAATTTTATGATTAGTAAAAATTATGAATCATTACAATTGAAATGAAAATTAATACAAAGTGTCTTAGTTTTAACGATAAAAAATAGTTATTTTATTATAAAATTAATATTCAAAATAAATTTCGCCCTGAAATTAAAATTATATGTTATCCATTCCATTTTTAAGCGATTTTGTATCATCTGACAATTATTTATTATAACATTTTTAATTGAAGTCCATTTTTCCGTATAGCAAATTAAAAGAAAATTTTTCTATTCGAGATTATACAGTGCGATTATAAATGGATACCCAAACGTTTCATGGATATTAAAATAAAAGAAAACAGAGTATAGCTTTGTTGTTCATCAGAAACTATAAACAACAATTCAAAATTCAAATCCCAAGCACTATAAAACCTGGTGCTTATAAGTGTCCATTTATAAGCCCCTAAAAATATAATGATTTCAAAGTAATACGATAACTCAGCCCATACCCTTTCAGTATCTATGATGAGGAGCTTTGAAAGCCTGTGGATATATCTCAAATTTGTTAAAGTGATTTGTAGGCGGGGAACAAACACCTACTTATAGATGTAGTAACACACACACACACACACACACACACACACACACATACATACATATATATATATGTGTGTGTGCACGTGTGTGTGTATTCACTGCACGATTTCAAAGTTTCTCACCAGACATGCAAGAAAATCAAGGGAATAGTTATTGTATAGCTGTCATATCCTTCGTATTTCTGGAGCTCACATTAAACATTTATAAATGTGTTGAAATTAAACTTTTGATTTTAGATGAACAACCAGGCTTTATTTTATTCGTTTTTAATATACCTGAAAATCTGATATATTCATTTATAATTATTCTGCATATTTAATATCATAATTTGTCATCCTATATTTAGATGTATTTAAGGTATCTGACTACGTAAAATACACTGGTTATCAACCAGTGTAGGGGGGGGGTCACATTGGGGATTTTTTTATTGCTATTTCTAGCAGTTCAGACTTTTTTCTTTCCAAAATAATCTATTTTTTTTTTGGAAAAGGAATGCCTGCCTTATTATCTGAGGGAATTTTAAGCAAAACGTATTTTTCAGGTATATATTACTTCAATTTTCTCAAAACTTTAATTTTCATAAAAATTCCTCACCGTTAACATGATATCACAAAAACTAATAGAAGTATTTACATAAAATTTCCGCACGCGTTTTAAATAATACGGACAATGAAATGAACCAAAAGTTTTATTGTTGGTCAAATACTTTTTCATTTATAGGTGTTTTTAGAAAAATTAAGTTGTGAATTTATGGAATTTTTTTTTATATGCGTATATTTTTACCCATAACTTCTTTGAATCTCAAATTTTTTTCTTAGATTTCAGTTTATTTTATCCATCATTATATTCTATAACTTGTGTAGAAAAACAAAAAGAATTGCTGCATTAGAATTGTTTATAGAGCGTTAACCATTTTGGTTAAATTTTATTAAAATTAGCTACAAGTTTTCATATTTCTCAAAATATATTTTAAATTTTTTTATTGTATTTATAATATTTTATAATTGACAATACATCTAAAAACCACAGTTTTAAACAGTATTTTAAAAATCCATTTTTTTCAAAAAATTTCCTTAGTCAGTTACCTTAATTCAGATGCAACGAGTTATAAAATTATGACCAGAATGTTATTTACTGTATGTCCTATAATTTCAAGAAAAGACACATATTAAGTGGATTTGACTAGATTTAACTTATCTTACCTACATTTCCTGGTGCATCATCTGTGTTAGATGTCAGAAAACCTAATACACCTAACCGATAATTGATGGTTACCACAATTACATCTCCATAGTTCGCCAAGGCTCTGGCATCATAAACCTCCTTGCGGTTGGATCCATATGTAAGTCCTCCACCATGGATCCAAAATAAGACCGCCAATTTACCACCTTTTTTGGATGAAACTGGAACATAAATATTCAGATACAGACAATCCTCGCTTTTTCCTGGTAGAAAGTCAGCCCAAGGAAAAGGATATGGTGTGTACTGTATGCAGGCTGGAGGTATTTTAGTGGCATGCAAAGTTTCAGTCCATGGCTTCACTGGAATTGGTTTCCTGAATCTTAAATTTCCTACAGGAGGCTCAGCAAAAGGTATACCTAAAAATATTTCTACAATATCATTATTGATATTGCTAAAAAATCCTTGAATTGGCCCTGAAGGTGTGTGTACTATCTTGCCCAAACAGCAAAAGCTTGTAGATCCAAATATTGCAATTGTTATAAAAAATGATGCAGTTTTCATTTCGGATAGTCGAATACTGCAGAATCAGACTGGTGCCTAAAAGTAAAAGAAAATCGATAAAAGGTGAATAATTTGTTATTGTTTTTAAAAAAAGTAATTATATGGATTGTGAAATATTTTTAAGTTTTTAATCAACAGTCAAGAATATGAGTTCTCAAAAATAAAAATCATCAAGAAGTAACATTTCCAGAAATTCAAGTAATTGATATACTTATTAGTTAATACGATCTCTGATAATATATAAGATTTATTATATACGATCTTAGCTTTTATTTAACAATGAAGGATATGAATTCTCGAAAATAAAATAAAACCATTAAGAAGTAATATTTCAAGAGACAAAAGTATGCTTAGTATGCAATTATGCAAGAGTATGATTATTACTTAATACGATCTTAGTTTTTAATCAACAGTCAAGAATATGAATTCTCAAAAAATAAAATAAATATAATTAAGAAGTAACATTTCAAGAGATTCAAGTAATTAATATACTTATTAGTTAATACGATCTCTGATAATATTATATACGATATTAGCTTTTATTCAACAATCAAGGATATGAATTCTCGAAAATAAAATAAAATAAATTAAGAAGTAATATTTCAAGAGACACAAGTATGCTTAGTATGCAATTATGCAAGAGTATGATTATTACTTAATACGATCTTAGTTTTTAATCAACAATCAAGAATATGAATTCTCAAAAAATGAAATAAATATAATTAAGAAGTAACATTTCAAGAGATTCAAGTAATTAATATACTTATTAGTTAATACGATCTCTGATAATATATGATTTATTATATACGATATTAGCTTTTATTCAACAATCAAGGATATGAATTCTCGAAAATAAAATAAAAACCATTAAGAAGTAATATTTCAAGAGACACAAGTATGCTTAGTATGCAATTATGCAAGAGTATGATGATTACTTAATGCGATCTTAGTTTTTAATCAACAATCAAGAATATGAATTCTCAAAAAATGAAATAAATATAATTATGAAGTAACATTTCAAGAGATTCAAGTAATTAATCTCTTGAATGATCTCTTATAAATATCCAAAAGCTTCTTTTTTATTTAGGAACATATTATTGGACATTGAATCTATGAATGTCCTAGAATAATATCTTCTATTAATGTATGTAGGATTTTTTCTTCACAGAAAGTTGTCTTTCTTTTTAAAATAAAGCAAATGCTTTTTTTTTCATATGGTCTAGGTATTATAGTACTATGGTATTATACTAGTTACTAGTACTAAATATTATAGTAGTTATGGTCTAGTACTATATTGCCAGGGGTAGGTAATCGTCGAGCTGCATGTGGCTATTTTGATGTAACGTTGACTGTCCAGCTCCATAAGAAAAATTTATAATTTTCTATCAAAACCCTTAAAAACTCCTCTCAACACAAATACAGATGAGATCAACATTGAGCCATTTGGAATGGATGCTGGATCGCTTCATAAACAATTGCTAGATTTAAAAACCAAAGACATGTGGAGTGATAAGTTCACAGAACTCAAAAGCAAGTTGGGGGAGTTGGAGGTTCAGAAATGCAAGAACATCGCTCAGCACAGGTGGGCAGTTCTAAAAGAAATTGTGCGAGTTGAGGCCCTCATATTCGGCGCATGGTATAGAATGCTACAGTGAGGTGAAGGCATATTTTGTGCTGACTATCTTCGCGTTGACTTATTTGTGTCAAAAGCGTTCTCTTGCATGAATATAATAAAAATTAAAGTTAGAAGTCAAACAAGTATTCTTTTATATGAATAAAAATTATTCTGATTTAAAGCCATTTATTTTAATTCAAAAATCAAACATATATAAGCAGATACTATAATATTAAAACTGAAATTTTAGCGGCTCTTTAAAAACTGGAAAATTTTGTTAATTGTTGCTTTTGGCTCTTCCGTTTCAATAGGTTGCCGACCCCCGGTCTAGCCAATGAAGAATAATTGTGAATCGCGGACCGTCTCAAACTTTTCAGTTTAAGTTCGCTGAATATATGTAAAAGGATTCTTTAAATAAATGTTGTACTATAAAATATTGAAATCAGCAATCTCAAAAGTGGGAATAGGACTCCAATTATTTTGATATATTTCAAGATATAAAAAATATTTAACAATAGTTATTTTCTACAATAAAAATTATTAGTAAACAAATATAGCGTTAATAAATTTTAAACTTTTAGAAATTTAAAACTAAATTATACGATATTTATAAATTTTTTGATTCACATTTTTCGAATTTCAGCAATTTATAGAATGGTTAGAAGATAGATAATTATTATTATTAAACGCTTTGAGGAAAAATTGCTTCGCTTCCTCGGTATCTGTCTCAAGTTTGTATTCATACATTCCTTGACTGAAAACAAAGTCGTTAACATAATAACAACATGAAAAAAAGTTTACTACCATTATTTAGGTATTAGAGCTTTACTTTTGATTAAAATAATAAGTTTCATATTCAAAGGAATGTGATTACATTCGAATGAATTTTTTTCAAATTTCAGCAATCTGTAAAATGGTTAGAAGATAGATAATTATTATTAAATACTATGAGGAAAAAGTACTTCGCTTTCGCGGGATCTGTCTCAAGTTTGTATTCATATTCCTTGACTGAAAACAAAGTAATTAACATAATTATTAGCATTACTTAGATATTAGAGTTTAACTTTAGATTAAAATAATAAGTTTCATATTAAAAGGAATGTGACTACATTCGAGATGAATTTTTTGAAAAAAGCTCAAAAGATGGTGAGTGTAATAATACTTATAAATAAAACGTTCAATTATGTGAAGTAATGTTAAATTCACCGGTCAGTTCAAATATTCATTTCAACGTGAATTATTAAAACAAGTGTGGATTATTTCTAAACAAATTAGCTACTTATTTTCTTGTTAAGGATCCATAGAATATATTAAGAAATTATTTTAAAAAATTCGAACATAAAATATACATTAGAATTAAATTTATGACGCTTATGTTTCGTAATTTAAAATGTTCTTCATGAGAAAATTCTATCAGAGACTAGAGTATGTTAAAATAGCATTTAAAGAGGTAAAATAACATTAAAACTTTTATAAATGCAATCAATGGCACCAAAGTCAACATAAAAGTCAATTAACGGTCCCAAAACAGATTTAGAAGCAAAATTAAGAAAGAGTTTACTCAGTTTATAAAGTAAATTGTTTAAACTTTACAAATATAAAATAATTTTTTTCGCATTTTCACACACACACAGACGCTCACTCACACAAACACACAAAGAATTTTTAAAGATGTATAAATATTTTGTGTGTAAAAAAAAAGGAAATAAAAATATTTAGGGTTTTTGTTCAATTTATAATTCAAGAGAAGTTTTCATTTCAATTAAGAAAACGAATGTTGGAGACAATCATTACAGAAGAAATATTTTGTGGAATCTTTAATTAATAGAATAAAAAGTCTAAACAAAATGATTTCGTATAAAGTAAGCAGTGCATATAATTAAAAATGAAAGAATAAAAGGTGGTTGAAAAATCAAATCAAATACTAAATTCATGTGATAAGGGCATATATTTACATTCTAAAGAAATTCATTTCTAAATAGTAAAATATAATTTCAAAATGTAAGTATATTATTATTTATAGCTTAATATGTTTCGCTAAAAAAGAAAGCAATTAGTTAAAAAAAATAAATTGGTTATCAAAGATATTTAAAAGGATTTAAAGCATTATTTGGTGGAGAGATCATAACACAACTTAGCAATAAAAATAATTCAACTTAACAATAAAAATAATTAATTAGCAATAACTAATAATAATTTAGAAATAATAGATTATTTAGAGCATTTTATAATGAAACAGATTGTAAAACAAGCTTTAGTCGATTTAATGGAATGTAAAATCATCTACCTGAAAAAATGAGTCTCTTAGTAGGTACAAATTAAACGCCCAACTTCAGAACAGTAGATCCAAATGACAAATGTAAGGAACTTCTGAGTCAATATAGTAGTGACGACAAATTATTATTTAAATTATCAACAGGAGCTTTAAAGTATCCGAATACGTCCGAAGAAAAATTTGTGAAAGCTTGGATTTTTAAAAAAGAATTTAAAATTATATTTTTAGAGGTACTGACAATTATAATACAAAATATTATAAATAAAATAAATTTTTTTGAAAATGTAAAATATTTTGTAAAATAGGAAAATTCGTAGTAAATTTTGATAAAATTTAACCCAAACTGTTAACATTCTAAGCAAAATGTTAATGCAGCAATCCTATTTTTCTTTGTGCACAAGTTATAGAATATAATGACGAATGAAATGAACCAAAATCTAGAAAAAAGTTTGAGATGCAAAAAAGTTATAGGTAAAAATAAAAGTATATATGCATTTTTTCCATTAATTTACAACTTAATTTTTCTAAAAACATCTATAAATGAAAAATTATTTGATAAACAATAAAACCTTTGGTTCGTTTCATTGTCTACATTATTTAAAACACATGGTGAAATTTTAATGTAAATACCTCTATTAGTTTTTGAGATATCCTGTTATTGGTGGAGAATTTTTATGAAAGTTAAAGTTTTGAGAAAATTGTCTTTAAAAACAAATTCTAACTAAAAAATATGTGACTCTCGATGTTAGGTCAGGCCTCCATTTTTCTAAAAAAGATAAATTGTTTTGGAAAGAAGAAAGTCTCCAGAAATAACAATAACAAGACTACAAGAAATAACAATACAAAATATTCACCAATGTGGTCGATAACCAGCGTTTCTAACGTAATCGGATACCTTAATATAATTATGCGTTTTAATTAGAAAATAATGTTAAAAAAATCAACTACAAAGTTCTATTTTCCAGAATGCAAAGTTTAAGGGTTCCAAAATGCAAAGTTTAAGGAATCAAATGCAAAGTTTAAGGGTTTTAGATATTGGACAGTTATGCACATAGATGTCTAATGCCAGCTTTTCTTTGTATTAGGGATTAAAAAAGGGAAAAATAAAATATTTTACATATTTTTCAGAAACTACATATCCCTTTCAAGATTTTAATGATAAATCTGATAAGATATAAAGCCATATCCTGTATAATAAAAATGTGTGGCCTTAAGTTTATAATAAAGAATAAAAGTTTTAGGCTATCAATTGAAAATATTATAATTGACGCTTTGACTGTCTTGTTTTCAAGTTGAAGATATTCAAAAGAGAAATGTGTCATGAAATTTAGATAAATTTGGAATATATATATCATAAAAATAGAAAAAAAAAGATTTATCTGACCCACTTGACGTAAAGATTATGTATTTTTCCTTCTTCGTGAAATCACTATGCTTATATTAAAAAGGAATTCTTTGTAAGTACAAATGATTAATATTCTGATCAGGGCTTCGAACCGGAACTGAACCGAAAACCGAAAACCGGAAAAAACCGTTATTTTGGTCGGAACGAAAACCGGAACTGAACCGAAAAAAATATCGGTTTATTTCGGTTCGATATATCTTTCAGTCATTTTGTTACTGTTACCAACTTATCAATATTTTCTAATTTAACGTCAACTTTATAATTATCATTACATGTATACTGCTTCTCGATTTTTATTCTCCGAGACAACAGAAGTAATCTCAGTGAAACCACGTTAGAAGATATATTAATAATTAGAGGCAATTTTCATATGTTAAATAAATAATATATTTTTTACATAATTATTGCAAGGCCAAGTGCACGATGTGAGAGTCAAACGACGAATGTGGGTAATCATGAGTTGTCAAATGCGATTTTGATAATGGATAACAATGCCAATGCTCGCCGTCCTCTGCTCACCGCTCTTATCGTACCTGCTGTTTGTATCAATTCACATAGTGTACCAATTAAAAAAAGAATAAAATCTTCTAAATTTTGATAGAATTACATTTTTTGTTTATGATAGAATTATATTTTTAGTACAAATAAGAATATACATAAAATGAAATTATTCATTTGGAACTGAACCGAAAACCGTTATTTTTGGCGGAGCGAAAACCGGAACTGAACCGAAAACCGTTATTTTTGGCGGAGCGGAAACCGGAACTGAACCGATATTAATTTTTTAGTTGAACCGGAACGAAAACCGGAACAAAAAAAATTACGGTTCGAAGCCCTGATTCTGATAGATACAAATATAAAATACCTTTCTTAAAGGCATGAAAAGAAGTTGGTGATTGTGCAATAAGGTAGAATGAAAATGACTTCATTTTATTTAAAGATTTTAGTTTGGCAATAAGGCGGAAAAGCTACTTTTTAGTTTCAATTCAATTCTTTGAAAGTACAAATGAATATATATATATATATATATATATATGAGAGAGAGAGAGAGAGAGAGAGAGAAAAGTCCTCAACATGGTTGCAGTAAGAAGACAAATCTAAGTAAAGAGAATCTAACTAAACGCCCTTCATCAGATGAGAAATTCATTTCGCTTGTGTTAATGCAAATATCCTGTTCCTAACCGGTTCTTTTGTCGCCAAATGAAATACAGCCCTTTCCGTCACCCCTCAAAATGTAATAGAACATCCCGTTTTCAAGCCGATTGACACCTACTTTTAGGGTTACTAGGGGTTTTCTCGTGACGGTAGGACAGTACACACACACTGATTTGGAAACACACATTTCTTTTTCAAATAATCATGGCAAATGTCAGTAAAAATGTGTTTTTTTATATAAATATATAATGTAAAATACTTCATCAACAAATAATATGCTGTAGTAAATACCCACCATAAATCAAGTATCAATATGAATTTGTAAACTATTGGCACTATAGAGGCTGTGTATGACGGCCTGCCCATCATCCGGGTATTGACACGCGTGATGTTCTTAAAAAGCTAACATTGTTAACGTGCTTGTTAACAATGTTAAGTTAAGCATTTCTCTTATAACGTTAAGCATTTCTCTTATTAACTTTAGCGCACTGACTCGGCGAAGCTTGCAGTCAAAATCAATTGTTTATTTTCTTAAGTTTAAAAGTAAATAAAATCATTTTTTATGACATTAAGTAATAACTAGAGTCAACCACAACAATAAATAACTCCATTACGACAAAGCATTGTTATTTGATCTTATGCATTGCAGCAAACTCAGCTCAAATGAACTATTAATTAGTTTAGTCAGACAAAGGACAGGGTTTAAAGACAGCGAAAAGTGTAGTTCATTGTATAATTTTACTTTCTTTTTTCTTACTTTAATCAAAAAGTAAATATATTTTCCCAATCAAACATGTGTTGCTCATGAGACAATTGATTGAAAGTATGGGGGTCAAAATAATCATCACCAAATCATTGACATCAAAATAGCAAATTAAAATTTTCAAACATAAATATTCCTAACCATTGCAATACCACTCATACAAGGAGGAATAAAAATTATTTTAATTTCCTTCATTTACAAATTAATCAAACTAAATTTCCATAATTGATTTAGGCAAAATATTAAGTATTATAAACAGCTCGCATATTCAACAGAATAAATATTTATTTTTTAATTTCATTTATATCATTTTATTATTCTGTTCATCAAATAATTTTTCGATAAAATTAATGTTACTTACTGCTATAAAAATTAATGTTTCTAAAGGTTTTTTTATTTGTGTATTTATTTCTTAGTTGTTTCTATTTTTTATTTATTTAGGTGTTAATTTTTAATTTATTACTATTTTTATTTATTTATTATTCTAACTGTTATGTATACCTTATATAAATAAGCTAGTTTTAAAATCTAATACTACTATTGCCCCAGAATTAATAAACTCCGGTAAACTTGGGGGTCTGGGTTTTTGGCCAAGAGGAATCGATTGGCGCCGGTTTTGAAGCGCTACGGTCGAACAGTTCGGAGTTACAGAGAGGATATTTTCAAACTTTATTAGTTCGCCATAATGGCTACTTAAATTTTCAAGCGGTAACGTGCTGCCATCTATAGCCAATATGGCGAATTAATAAAGTTTTATGTTTATGCTGTTATAGGTTTATAATATGTTTCTTATGTATGTATATATGTTTGGTTTTTCTAAATAAATTTGTCAAAAATATTGAACTTCAACACACTTCAGTCTTTACCTTTACTTTACCTTTGTATAGAATAGTTCCCTTTCCAAACTCTAACTTTGTTTAGAATAGTTTACAATGGTGCACTTTAACCGGTTATCTTTTCACCAATGGTTTCACAAATTTTCTTATGG
>JAPMOQ010000584.1:653450-672977 GCA_026543055.1 Argiope trifasciata | reverse complement strand
TTGAATATTTATTACATGCACTTACGGGATTATTATAGGCACAGTATAATTATGAAATCTATATATGTAAAATTGAATGTTTGCCTGTATGTCTCTTATGCGGTGCCGTACAGCTCATACGATTGTGAAGAAACTTTGAATACTTATTACTTGCACTTGTTTGTTTGTTTCGAAGATGGAAAAAAAATATTGCCAACCCTAAAGTCTTGAATAATAAAATAAAATAAAGGAATTATTATTATTTACGCTTCTCTTTTATATATCGCTCACTTTCAATGAATGTATTCATTGCTGATAAGAAAATAAATATTATTCTTTCTATCATTCCTAATTACATAAGACAATTATTTTAAATTTAAAAACGATATTTCCAAAATTATTACTTCTGCGGCAGCAACGCGCCGGGTACCTGCTAGTAATATTTAAAAATAACCCAACAAAGATATAAAGTTTAAGAAAATCTCACTTTTGAAGATCAAGCATATTGAATTATTATTGTAATTAATTGCATTGCAGTATATTAAATACAATTCTAAGTAACTAATATAACAATTAAATGATTTATAACAGCGTTCCACGTACCCAAGAAGATTGGTTTATTGACCATCAGATTCGGTGGCTTTTTAATTGCTTCGACTTCGACAATTTCAGTGTCCAGAGAAGAGCTGGACTGGTCTCTGGATACGGGCTAAAAATAAAACTATGTTCATCAGCATAAATAAATACAGTAAAGCATTATTTAAAAGTTAGAATCTTTCAAACTTATAAATTATAACTTATTATCATAATCTATTTAAAATTATAAATAATGCAAAATTCAGCGACAATTCAAATGGATTATACGAAATCCACGAATGTGTATGTAACAAATGAAGACTAATTATGGCTCATTTCTATAAATGGAATTATTTCTATTATTATGGATTATTTCTATATATGAAATTATTTCTATTATGATGTATTATTTCTATAAATGGAATCATTTCTACTATTATAGATTATTTTTATAAATGGAATTATTTCTATAGATAGAATTATTTCTATTATTATGGATCATTTCTATAAACGGAATTATTTCTATTATTAAAGATTATTTCTATAAATGGAATTTTTTCTATTATTATGTATTATTTCTATAAATGGAATTATTTCTATTATTAAGGATTATCTCTATAAATGGGATTATTTCTATTATTGTGGATTTTTTTACTATTATGAACTAATTATGAATTATTTCTTTATTATGAATTATTTAATTATTACCATAAATTTGGAAACTACAAAAATAGCTCTGTGCAGTTAAAATATTTTCATTATAAATAGAATCTGCCTATTCAAAAATTTCGACTATTAGCAACCAAAATTTATAATTTTTTTGCACTGGATTATATGAAGTCCATGAGTGTGTCAGCAGCAAACGAAGACTAATTATGGCTTATTTCTATTAATCTGTCTGAATCTGAATAATAATCAGCATTACTTTATTTGGATTTAATGATATATGTTGTCCATCTCCTTTTTCTACAGTAAAATCAAACAAATAAATCATGAATTCGGTTCAGACGAAGGGGAAAAAAGTCTTACCAATTGCGTCTCGGACTTGGTCTTGACTGATATCAAGGTGGGTAGCTCGTCCGGAAGGTGAACATGACTGTGACCGTGTCCTTTGCTCTCCTGTAAGAACGGGAAGGAATTACTCAAGTGACACCTTGACACGTACAATTAATTAATCGAAAGAGGACAATGATCCGTTGTTAATAGAACATGTGGGAAATAATGACACCCGTATTTGAAGAGTGTCAATTCAGACACCCGCCGTCCTTAATGAGTGAATGGGTTCATTACAAGGATATGCGTCAGATACATTTAGATAGAAGCGATTATGCAAAGGATACGGGTGCAATTAGCAAACGTATTTGTATAGTTTATAAAAGGAATTTTGAAATATTGTCGACACGATTCCAATCTTATTGTTTAAGGCACAGTGAAAAACACATAAAGAAAACAAGATAAAAAGGGTTTTGAATTTGATGGAATTTACTGGCGCTTAAATTATTTCTAATTATTTCAGCACCAACATTAAGTTATGTGTAAACATATGGTTTCTAAAAAGTCACATGGTCATGCTTTAAAAGGTTAATCAAAATCTATGCTTTAATATTCTATTCAACTGTTATATAGATTTGAGGCATTAAAAGAAAATGAAAAAATACTTAAATGAGGTAAAAGAAACCAAATATTATTAAAAAGTTGAGGATGAGGCACTTTATGAAGGATTTCTTTTAAAACAAAATGAGGGGAATGAAAACATTGAATTCATTGAGAATAAAAACGGGGCACTCTATCAGAAAACGCCGAACTGTCAAAAGGCATTGGCATAAAGTACACCGAGGGGCGGGATCATCCAACAACAAATGCCTACGTGTAAGTCTAGTATGGCCAATTCTTAAAGGAGTAATAATTGTATCCAATTTTCTACAATTTAAAATGGGCCAACATTCGATGGAATATTTGATAGAATGAAGCTTGTTTGCCTCTTTACTGTCCCATTCTGTTTGCCATTCCAAATTTAGAATATTTCAAAACCATTCCAAATTTCATTCTGTTTGCCATTCCAAATTTTAGATGCCTCTTAGTGTCGTTAAAAAGAACATGGTCATTTAAGACTGGTAGCTCGCTGCCTCGTCAGCTGATTCATCGACAGGAATACCTACATGTAAGGGAACACAAGAAAAAAGGGAAGGGGTTATATATAAAACAATTTAGAGCTTTAATGATTATGAAATATTTTTCGGCCTTTTTAATTTGTTATATAATTATTTTTTTCAGTTTCATTTTCAATTACAATTCATAAAAGAGGCAAGATAGTTCACTTTCATGGCGTATTTTAAAACATGATTGATATTATTTTATTATTTAAATAATGATTTGAATGAATTTTAGAAATCCGGTTTAAATATTATATTGATTAGTAAAAGTAATTTATTTGAAGCGTTTTAGCATATTTTCTAATAAATATGCTTATATTTTAGTAACTGCATGCCATTAGCGAAAAATAATTAACAAAAGCTTATTATTAGCATTACGATTTTTGACGACATATCACTGGAATGCTGTTAATGCACAAGAAACTGTATGGGTATTTTTAATATCTTTTTTCGATCTATTGAACTAAATGTAGGCAAAAAATCCCATACCAACTGTCATCGGTTTCAGTTAATGCATTTTTGAGTAAGTGTGTTTATGAGCTTACAAAATTACTGAGTGACAGACGATCAATTTCTTGAACGGATTTGGTTTCAAATTTATACTTTAGATGTTAAATATTAGTACCGAATTATATTCTTTTAATTCTGTCTGTTTTATAGTTATCGTGTTAATTTTTTTCGGACAACCGAATACACAGCTACCACTGAATAGATTTTGCACAAAATTTCATAGATATGTACAAATTGGAATAGAGACCTTATACGAAATGTCACCCATTGTAACTCGGAATGTTCTTGAATTAACGTTTTCAAGACATAACTTTATTGTATGCGAAAAACAACAACAAACAAACAGTTTTTTTTCGAATTTAGGAAGGTTTAGGAGCTTTTAGAACTATGTAGCAGAACAGCATTTTAAATTTCAACATCAAAAAGTGAGGGAATAATCCATTGCAAAATTCCTGCTTTAAAAGTATAAAGCAATTTAAGTTAAATAAAACGTATATAATTTATAATAATCTTACAAACATTTAAAAGAATAATTATCAGAGAATTATTGAAGTCTCTAGAAGCGACTAATTTTTTGAAAGGAAAAAAGAAAACACTGTTTCCGTATTATATCGTATCTTTAATAAAACCTAAGGAATTAACAATTTTATAATATATTATTTTCTTAAATTACAAAGCAAATGCTTCGCATTTAATAGGATTTTTATTACAAAGGACATTCATAATAATTCCTTTTATTCTATTGTTCTCTGATATTGAATACAACGTTCATTTGACCAACTGGAAATATTTTTTCAGAATATTTATGAATGAAAGTTTGCCGTTCGTATATGCATTTGATAATCGTATAGTTGGTTATAAATTAACATAAGATGATATTCAATAAATAATAACTCTCTAAGCGCTTGATTATGTATAAAACAAAACGAGCGTGACAAACCGAAGGTTAAATAACAAAAACGGTTGCATTTAAATTATTCTACAACATAATTTAAATGCAAACCAGCAGAGACATATAAGAAATTCAAACGACAAAGTCAGAAGCATTCTAGCATTGTATTGCAATTTCAAGTATTCAGCAAGTATAAAAGGAAAAATTAGAGCGAGGATTGCTTGTTTCAAGTTTGATGTCTTTGTTTTTACAATGGAAACAGAGTTCAGTTTGATTTTGATGAATATTCTTCCATATCTTAAAAGTAAAAAAAAAAAAGTATTAAAAAAATGTAAAAAATCAAATCATTTTCTGAGCTTTGATGAATAGTAACTCTCGATAAAACGTTTATTAAATTCTTCTTAGTGGAAAGACAAAACAAAGAATGGTTAACCACAAATAAATAGAAAAATACAAAATAAATAAATGAACTAATCACTAAACAGGAAGTAAGAAGTGGTTTTGAGAACTGGAAGTTGGTAATTACAGATAAAAACCACAACTTGATAAAAATTGATGCAAACTTTTTGTAAAAACTAACTACCGATAAACTTAAACCCTTCTTTGAATGATTTTTTTTCGATGAAATAAATCATGGTGATGTAATTTATGCTTTAGATTAAAGGGTAAATGTTGAAACAATCCTAGTAGAAATATACAATGTAAAATAACTACAAAAATAGCATGATGGAATACATTGTTCATTCAAATTTACATGTTAAGCTCTGTAAAAAATATTCTATGCCTCTCCCTTCTAAATTTGTTCACTCATTATCGTTTTTATTTGCAGAATAATCCCGGATTAACTATAAAAAATATTTAAAAGATGGCCTGTTTCTTCCAATCACAATAAACAGCTGAACGACAAGTTCAAATGATTGATTTTTTTACAGCTATGTTCCTTATTACGCAGTAGTCGTGGAAAAATATTCCAATAAACAGCCAATATTCAGTATACTTGTTTTGAGTACAATATTTTGTTCACAAAGTACTATAATGAAAATTTCCATCATCATGCAAATAAAGGTTGAAATTCATAGGATAGGAGTAAATTCATTCATATTCGTTGGAAGAAGAGTGATTAAAACTTAAAAAAAAGAATTTGAAATCCAAATATTAAGTGATTGGAAATCATTGCTTTAGGTTTACGTCCATTTGGGAATTTCTCAATAGCCAATGAAAAGTTGTCCTTTTAATTGTGCTTTAAATAATCGAGACGCTATCTGAAAAGGAAATCACAGTTTAAACTCTCACGTAATATCATAACACGACATATTTTGTATGCTCAATGCCACACACATACCGAATTTTCGATAGAAACGTGTCTCGAAACAGTAGTTCCTGAATCTTAAAGTTAAAACTGTTACAGATAAATGTTCAATGACTTTTTTAATACTTTATAAACCAATTATGTAATTATTGAATTAAAATTTTGTTCGAATTCCAATGATTCCCAATTAAATTCGTGTTACGCTACTGGGAATTTATTTATCTTGTTACATAATTCCAAATAAGAGCTATTTTTATCGTGTGAATGAAGAAAAGGAAGGAAGAAGTGAGGCGGAAAGGAAATAAATGAGGAATGCGATAAGACTTGGGAATGGAGTTGCATTAGAAAGGTCACGGTATCTTCTTTCTCTGTCCGAAGCAAGCAGAGGAACCTAGTAATGAAAACTAGGTTCCTCTGCTTGCTTCGAGTAGGTTTCTATTTGTTTTAATAATAACAACAGTTGGTGAAATGTTTTGGGTATTTGTTGTTGTTGTTACCCATGGCACTTTACAAACCGACTGTGTTTTGGGTAAAATAAGAGTTGATAATTTTTTTTTTCTTAGTGGATGAAAATGTCTTAACCATATACAGACGCATATTCCGTGATTTACACGAGTTGGTAATAAAGTGGTTTCCAACCTTTTTGTACCGGCGCCCCCCTTTTTTTAAAAAAAAAATTAATGCGCCCCCCCCCTTTAAAAACAAATTGTAGAGTCCCGTTAATTTATCTAAAAATCAAATTTCATAAATACTCAACTAATATTATAATTTAATTAATGGGCTACAAAATAATATACAATATTATGTAAAAATATAATATATATATTATAATAACAAAACAAAAAAAGAATATATAATTAATACTACTACAACATAAAAATTTAATGCGACGGTTGAGCTTGTTTTTCAGCACAAATTTTCTCAAACCGTGGTATCATTGAAGAAATCACGGTTCTCAGTTCCTTTTCAATCATTAATAGAGATCGATACTTTGTTTTTAAGACAGCTACTGTAGAAAAACCAGTTTCACATAGGTAATATGTTACAAATGGCAATAAAATTTCTAAAGCTTTGTTTGTAAAAGTAGGAAAATCGTCCTTTACTCGTAGCCAAAACGTAACAATATTATTTTCATCTCGAAACATCTGCTTTAATGTGCTATCACAAGATAAGTCAATTATCATTTCCTGCTCTGCTGTCGTAAGGCCAAAATAATCATATTTTTCAACCACAAATGGGTTTCTAAATGATATTTTGGAAACAGCTACACGCCCCCTTTGCAACAGTATCGAGCCCCACTAGGGGGCGCGCCCCACAGGTTGGAAACCATTGTGGTAATCAGTTCATTTTTTTTTCCATCTCGCCTTTTTCACAGTTTAATGCGTTTATTTTTACGATTACAGTTTTTTACTATATTATACGTATTATTATCGCTTAACATTTAATAACAGTTCACTTTATTTTAAAAATGTTTGAACTTATTTGTAAACGTCGTATGTAAACAGTGATTTTTAAAAATTGCGCAGTCAGAGGGTCAATTTTGATTTGAAACTGGAAGATTACCATTTCTTCTAATATTAAAAGATTGGCATTTATGAAATATAAAGCATCGAAAATAAGTATAATTTGTTTAACGAATGTGTGACAGAATAGTAAATGTGATTAATCCGATGATTATGCATAATTAATGGTGATTATACATAATCATCATTTAACTTATTGGTGATTATGAATAATCAAAACTATCAATTTTGAATAATCAGTGATAATTCAACATAATCATCAGTTTATTGCATTTACAGTAGAAAACATCTTGTTTCGAAGAGAATTCTTTAACAATAAAATATTAAGCATATGTAAATGAATGTGCACATAGTAATTAAGGTTTGTAGATGAAAGTCAAGATTATTCGTTTTCCAATACTTATCCTATTCAAATTTTTAGGATTTGGATTTTTACTTCTAACTGCACAGAAGTAGGGAAGTAGAACAATTTTAAGGAATGTAAATGAAAATCAATATTAGTAACTAATACATTCTTAATTTAAAGTTTTCAGGATTTGAATACATTTCATTCCACGAATGCAGGAATGTAGAAGAATTTTACAGAATGTAGATGAAAATCAATATTAGTTACTTTCTAATACTTATTTTCTTTAAGTTTTCAGAATGTGGATGATTACGACTGTAACTTTTTCTAAAATAACATGAGTATTAAGGTTAATCACAATTTTTCTCTTCGACAATTTTTTTTCAATGCTCTATGACGCATTTGAAATATTCACTCTTGTAAAAATAAATAAATAAATGAGATAGATTTTAGATGCATGAACCAATACTCAATTTATGAAATTCAATCGGAAAAGAATGAATTAAATAGACAACTAATAAATCACTTATACATTCATGTATATGTGATCTGGTTTTTAAAATATTAAAAAAAGATCACAAATACGTTTTAGATACGTATCACCAATTTCACAAGCAGTCATTGACATAGAATTTAGTCAAAAGAAATTTAATTTTCGAATACAGGGTGAGTAGTGAGAAAGTGATGAAAAAATCAAGTACTTTTAAGCCCCTAAACCAAAAAAGTAAGCCCCTTTGGACATGTACGCATTTGTAAGCTTACGTACTTTCTAATCCTAGGTTATTTTCTGTTTTATAATAATGCAGTTTTTATTGAATTTTTTAAATAATTAATTTTAAATTCAAATTTCTTAAATTTTAATATTTATTTCTGTATTTTCATAATATTTGCTCAATGTCTTCAATTGCAAAACAAATAATTTTTTTTGGCTTAGACTAAAACAAAAAAGTATAATAAAAATGAAAAAAAAAATTATCATTACCCAAAATTTAAGCCCCGTTTTATCAGATTAACAATCAAGATTTGTGATATTTTTCAATATTTCTTAAACGGAATACCAGTATGTAAAAGAATTTCAAACGTTTTTCGAGTTGCAACTAGTTCGGCCTATTTCCTATTTCGTTCTTTCGGAATAACTTTTCCAATACTAAAATCCAGAGCCCAAAATTAACGAGTGAAAAAAAAAAGTTCATTAACCATTATCTAAATATGAGTTAAAACTTCTATCCCTTCATCGAATGTTTCCTTTCGTCGATTTTCCTTTTTGATATGTCCAATCAACTGTGACTATGACTGTTATCGATTTAGCGTATTCATCGAATGCGGAAACGAAAAATAATATCTTCTTAGCACATCTCAAGTAAATTAAGCACTTTTAAGGACCTTTCTTTCAAAATTACGCTCTTTTAAGGTGCTTAAAAATGATTTTAAAATTTAAGCACTTTTAAGGACCTTTTTTCCAAAATCAAACACTTTTAGAGTGCTTAAAAATGGCTTTCAAATTTAAGCACTTTTAAGGACCTTTCTTCCAAAATTACGCTCGTTTAAGGTGCTTAAAATGATTTTCAAATGTAAGCACTTTTTAAGGTCTTTTCATGACGCCACCTCTGTTCAAATGCGAGAGCCTGCTCTCCTCAATAGCCCATTATCTGTTTCTTTTGATCGGACTTTATCAGAATTATGTAAAGGTCAAGGATTAAAGCTTGGTGTGAAAATTTCTACTGCATGGTCCCGGGCAAAATTGTGAAGTCCTGCCGATGATTTCGGAAACTAGTTTCAAAAGCTAGGCACGTACTCTTCTGTCTTGTGAAACGAACAAGGAAACAGACCAGAGAACACATTTTAATAAAATTATCCGTCTCATAGATTAAAAGGAGATTTTCTTCCATTCTTAAACTTAACAGAGTGAATGAAGAGAATGTTAAAAATTTTAATATGTACATCACAGGTATGGCGCACGTCCCAACCATGCATTATCATAAGCACATTTTGTATTACATCACAGCAATAAGTTTAAGACGTCATTGATGCTGAAAGAGTTATTTCTGTCCAGAAGTTAACTTCGTTTTAAATTAAGTGACTTTTAAAAAAAAGTATGCTTCCCTAGCTAACCTTTTATCTTTTGAGGATAAGACCATATATTATTTTTAATCGCCATTTGAATACAACAGCTGTGAATAATTCATAGTATTTTTTAAGCAGGAATGAGTTACTATTTATATGCAATTAGCCAGTTATATATACACCGTAGTACGGAGATAAAATTTGTAAGATCGAGCGAGCGCGCGCGCGCACACACACACACACACACACACACACACACACACACACACACACACACACTATACTGAAGAGCTGTAGAGAAAACACCGGTAGTGAAGCTTCTGATAGAAGTTAAATCAAAAGAAGCAACCTATATCAAGTTTTTTTTTTCTTTTCCTCTCTTTACCGACGCTAAAAAATTCAGATAATCAATAATTTTATCCCTGACATCATAACGAAATATCAGAAAGTGAATAACTAATTGATAATAAATAAAATTTATACATTTTTAAAAATAAACTAATATAATTGATGATTATTTTGAATACAGGGAACAAGAAAAAAAAAGTGCTCATTAGAGTTGTCGAATACATATATGCTACAAAGTAACTCTTTAACAGGATTGTTGCCAATAAATTGGACAATCTGCAGGGTAAGGGTTAAAATCCTGTTTTGTAACAACTTTAACCAACTAATTTCAATGGATGTGTTTTGTCGAAATCCACTTATCCTTTCTTCGAAAGTATTTCACTATTATGATACTAATATGTATTAACAAATACACTTTGATACACAAATACTTCGGACTTGCATTTTTCTCTCGAGGTATCCATGCCTTAGTAGTTTGAAGATATTTTATTCCAATGTATTTGGACTACATCAGATCCGATTATTCAATGGTTCATAAGTGAAATTGAATTTCGAAACATCCTAACCCCTTGTCATTATCTTATTTGCTATTCTACATAACGATTTGTAATACTGTTTGGCTGCATTATTGTGAATTTGTAACTCCATGAAATCCATGTTGCATACTTTATGGGGCGTATGACTAAGTTCACAGTGCAAAGGCCATACTTTATTGTTTCCAATCCAATGTTCTCTTGCAAAAATGTTCAACCGCTTTATATCTGATTTACCTTTAGTCTTCTGGAATATCCTATATTAAAAGAACTTATCTTTTCTTATAACGTTTCTAAGATGCCGTATTCACCTTTTCGAATACATTTATAAAATCTTTTTAATTTTTCCCCTTTATTTTAGATACCTCTTCATCCAAGAGTTGTAATAAAATGTGCATTTGCCGAGTAACTGCTACCACATTCTATCTACAGATTTTAAACATTCCGTCAAATAAGGTCAACCTTATTATCCGTCCCTTCTTAAAGGTCTTTCTTAATTTTAGAATTACGTAAAGGTCAAGGATCAAACCGTGAACGGAGTTGTGCAGTAGATTTACATGGCCACAGGCAATGCAAGGAGGTTGTTTAATGATTCTGTAGGCGAGTTTCAAAATGAAGAGCATATTTAGTATAAGTTTAGGAAAAATTTTATGCATATTTTAGTTTGTTTCTTTGGCGTTTTATGGCGCAAGAGCCATGATGTTGACCATACTACGCCAAACAGTAGGTAAAATTACAATACTTTAAAACAGAAAAGCATATACTGTTTTAACACGTTTAAGAATTGGACATACTAGATTCACCTATATTCATTTGTAGTTAGGTGAACAACAACTACTGTGTTTTCGCTAAGTAATTGTCTAATGTCTGTACAATAAATTTTTTCAGAATGCCCAACGCTTACACTTTTTTCAAAAGTCTTTCCCTTCATTACCTTTTCTGCTTAATAAGATACCTCATCTCTTGATGAAGAGAAGCTAAAATGAAATTAATATCAAAAAGCTAAAATATGAAGGTAAATTGAATATGAAGAGAACAGAAGGTAAAATATAATCAAGATTCAAATAAATGGATAAAACTTTATGGACTTTAAAAAGGCAAAGAGATGAGGTATCTGATAAGCAGAAAAGATAATGAAGAGCAAGACTTGAAAAAAGTGTAAGCGCTGGGCAATTATATATATATATACCAGCGGGTGACCGAGCTCCACTCGGAGAAAACAGGTATCGAAGCTAACTCGAAGATTTAAATTTTCAATTGTGATTTATCAAAACAATGCATGCCATAAGAAAATTTGTGAAACCATTGGTGAAAAGATAACCGGTTAAAGTGCACCATTGTAAACTATTCTAAACAAAGTTAGAGTTGGGAAAGGGAACTATTCTATACAAAGTTAAGTTTGAAAAGTCATAGGAAATAAAATGCATAATGGTTGAAACCTATTAGGCAATAGACAAAGAAAATTTAAGTGCTGCCATCTATAGCCATTATGGCAAACTAATAAAGTTTGAAAATATCCTATCTGTAACTCCGAACTGCTCGATCGTAGCGCTTCAAAACCGGCGCCAATCGATTCCTCGTGGCCAAAAACCCCAGACCCCCAAGTTTACCGGAGTTTATTAATTCTGGGGTGATTTTCGACTAGGCAACCATTCCTCGTATTATAGTATAAGATATATATATATATAATTGCTCACCTAACAATAGATGAATATGGGTGAATCTAGTGTGTCCAATTCGTAAACATATAACAACAGTATCTGCTTTTCTGTTCGCTAACGAGGGCCAAGGCTGCACATGGGGGTTGATAATATGAAGTTTGTTACCAGGTCTCACTATCTCTGTTATTTAGAGTAAAGAAGCATTTTAATGTGTTTCTTTATGTCGTTCGCAGGATAAATAGCAACAATTGAAGTAGTCGCCAGTTTGACAGCCTTGTCTGCCTTTTCGTTCCCTAAAATTCAAACATATTTTAGCTTAAATACTGAAAGTTTAACCTCTATGGTTTTCGGAATCCATTTTTTATTTGAAATCCATTGCTTTATTTTTTGTATGCATCTTGAATAATAATTAATTTTTTCTTTTCTCTAGTTTTTATTATCAATTTATGTAGATGTGCCAATAAACTTTTCGGACAAAACGTAATCATCATTTCTAAACATTAAATATTATTTATAAACAATGCTATAATATCATAACATAATGAGACAAAATGATAATAATTCTTATACCACAATATGATTAAATTTTTTTAATGTAATTTTTCTAACGATAAAGCAAGGCTCAATTGCCCTACACAAAATTTGGATTTAATCGCAGTATAAAATATACAAACTATTCATTTCTAACGCATAATAAATCTTATTCAAAATAATGCTAACCAAATTTTTCAATAGGTAATTTAGAAATTTTAACGCATACTTAAATACATTCTGTATTAAAGAGAGATTCACCGTATAATTCGTAGTGGATTCATTATCTCATGAATTAGGAAATAATTATATTTAGAGATCCAGCTTACCATTTAAGTTTTAGATTGAAAAATTTTGGTCGAGAAATAGCTTCTTTTCTTTACAATTTCTTTTTGATTCCAAAAGTACGACTAAATCAGCAACACAAAATTCACTTTATTTTAGTTATTTGTAATTTTAAAAAATCATTTGAAAAGTGGGGCAATATTAGTTAATATGAACAACTGGATTCAAATTCTAAAATTTTCAAAACTGAAGTGACTTTATAATTACCCATTTGTCTAAATGGAATCTTTCCATCAAACATACCTGCTCGTATAGGGCGAATTATACAATATAATTATTGTATTATTGCACAATTCTGAATAATACTGCACGTTTTTATAAAATACTATACATCGTTGTTATCATTATTGCACTATTTAGAAACAGCTGGATATTAATGCCATTTAAATAAGCCATTAGCAGATCTAAACTAAATGTCAATTGACCAAAATGTAATTATCGTTTTATTAGCTATAATATTTAAATAAAACTTTTGCATGCAATGATAAACATTTAATGTGAGTTTACACTCAAGGTTGAGGATAATAAAGGTGAGTTAAAAAGCTTTTTCATTTGGCACATATTCACCGACTTTATATAGTAAAACTGTCTTTGTACAATACAAAACTACAACTTATACAATACCTTTTGGCACAACACTCTACAATATGGTAAATGTTTTCCTGATAGACTCATGCTACTTAATAAACCATTACCAGAGTTAAAACAAATATTAAAGGTTCAAAAAAGTAATAATTGTTTCAACATATTTAAATCACTGCTTTTGTATGCAGTAACAAGTATTATATTCGAGAATGAACTCAAGGCTAAGGGCAATAAAAGCAAGCTAAAAAGCTTCTAATTTCGACAAAAACTCACCGACTGAAGAGGCATAGCGTGTCAACTCAGCAGCATGCAAAACACGTAAAAGCATTTTATGGAATAAGAATGCGATTGATAAGAATGAGCGCAAATCTTACTTTAAAAGCCAATACATATTCATTAGCAGTTTGAAGCGGAAAGCAGAAATAATATGATTGCAAATGTAAATGGAAAATGATAAGTGGTCTATGGTAAAGAAAAGAGATTATAGTTCAATCTAAATGGAATGGTTTGAAAGGATTGATTGCAAGGGCCTAGTTGATAGTAAAGATTTCAAAATATAGGAGCGATCCTGATATTTTGAGACAAACATATAATTCACAAATTAAAAATAAAGTCGCTCGGTGAAAAAAAATAAAAACGAGATAAGTATGAAATTTAAGCAATTATGAATATTAAGTACCAAAAAACTATTGATTTTAACTTGTAAAATCAACAGTTTAATTTACTCAATAATCAACAGTTAAACTAACTCAATATTGTATATTATTGAGTTAGTTTCATAGACAGATGTACAGGACAATTTGAAGGCAATTAATAGTTACAAGCGTATCCTAAATTGGGGAAAAAAATAGTGTTAAAAAATTGATGATTTTAACTTGATGTCAAATCATCCTCAATCGAAAATGTTTAAAATGTTTCATATTAGATCTTAATCATTTATTTTGAAGAAAACAATAAATTTCCATGAATTTCTTGTCAATTATTTGAAAATGAAAACATAATAACACAAAACACAAATATTACGAAATATTTCCAATTAAGAACTGTGGAATAGTCACTTTACCACGATCTGTTAATAAGATGTCTCATAATATATATATTTTTCAAGGCCTCTTATAGAGCAATAACAATTTGTTGATGATACTGAGACATTTATTGAATTGAAACTGCAATGGGCGATATGCTCTCTATGTCAGCCGATAATCAATTAAGCTGCTTATGTTTGAAAAAGAAAGAGTACAGCGAAGTTTGTCAAAAATCAATAACATTGATGAAGTGTGGAAAAATAATTGGTAAATGCGACTACAATTAGGGTGACGTGCGGTTTTTCAATTCTATCGTAATAAAGCAGCTTCAGACCAACAGAAAACTAATTTCTTTAATATCTATCAATATAGCCTTCCCATTACTCCGAAAATTCACAATGCGTTATTGGATGAAATGTTACTTTTGAGACATAAATAAAGTGCGCTCCACTAACACTGATAGTGAAAAGGAATAATATCATTTAAATATTTCTACACACGATATTGACATCGTTGTTAATTTGAGTGCATACAGAAATAAAAAGTTTTTTTTTTTTTCTCTTTGTGCGAAGTTGCATTGGTGGATGAAAAGATTGAGCGGACTGTATAACAGCGTTTTATTTATGCGTGCGTAGCGAGACAGTTAGAGAACTGTTCTTAGATATTGCATGGTTGCCAAGTTGGCGTGGTTACAGAATGCGCCAAGGAACGATGTTGCACTGCCAAAGGCGTAATTTTACAAATACGGAGCACTCTTTTTTTCCAATTTAGGGCCCGCTCATAACTAATAATTGCCTTCAAATTATTCTGCACATCTGTCTGAGACATAATATGAAACTAACTAAATTCCATTTTAAAGAACCTTATACCAAAACCTCAATTCCGTATTAAAGAACCTCATACCAAAAATCTCAATTCCATATTAAAGAACCTCATACCAAAAATCTCAATTCCATATTAAAGAACCTCATACCAAAAATCTCAATTCCATATTAAAGAACCTCATACCTCAGCAGAAAAAAGTTCGTTATAAGAACCCTGGGGTTTTAGATCGACATATTGCTTCACAAATTTGAGGTTCTATATATTCCATATTCAAGAACCTCATATTAAAAACCTCAATTCCATATTAAAGAGCCTCATACCTCAACAGAAAAGTTATGATTATAAGAGCAATGGGCATTTTAGATCGAAATACTGCTTCACAAATTTGCGGTTCTACATGTTCCATACTAAAGAACCTCATACCAAAACCTCAATTCCGTATTAACTAACCTCATACCTCAACAGAAAAATTATCACTATAAGAACGGTGGGGGTCTTAGATAGAAATATTGCTCCACAAATTTGCAATTCTACATATTCTATATTAAAGAACCTCATACCACAACCCCAATTCCATATTAAAAACCTCATACCTCAACAGAAAAATTATTATTATAAGAACCCTGGGAGTCTTAGATCAAAGCATTGCTTCACAAATTTGGGGTTCTACTTTTTCCCTCATGGGTTCTCTCAGTTACAAAGTAGTTAAAAGGAATAATGATAAGACAGGGGGCAAAGTGCAAAGACTGCAGATCACGAGAAAGTTTTTTGGGGTCGCACCTGAATGACCAATGAGGAAGATCGAAAGGTAAGATTCGAGGCACGTACTGCTGATGGGCAAATTATAGCTGCAGACAACTTTCACAAAACTTTCGTGGGAAACAGACAGTAGCAATCAGATGATACTTTATAGCATTCTAGAAAGTTCAATTGCATTATAACAATTGTATAAAGAATCGGAAATCTTTATTTGGCGAAGATCTGCGAAATAAAATCTATCCTAACTAAAAATATATCAACTAAATTTCCAATATCATTAGAAGTTACAGTAGTGAAACGATAATTCAGAAAAATTATTTGTGATTTTTATTCAGCGGTGTGTAAATGGTAAAAAATAAAGAATTCGTCATTGGCACAAAAGGAGTGATGTTAAATGAAGCATTCTGTTGGATCATTTTAATGCACAGAAAGCAGGATTAATGAAACAAATCGAGAAATACGCATTCGAAACTGCTTTTCCCTGAAGTTTCTCAAGCAGCTTTATAATAGGCACTTTTTGTATATAGTTTTGCAATATAATGCAAGAATCGAAAATGTATTTCTGAATAGCATCAGTTGATTGCGACTGCAAAAAACTAAAATAAAACATAAATGAAGTTTTGGTATGAAAAAGTAGGTAACGGTATTTAACGTTATCGGTAAAATGGTAACCTATATTTTCTAGTTACTATATTCACATATGCACGCATAGATTTATAAATGATCTTCACATGGAAGCATTTGACACAGAATTTGGTACAAGTTTACATTTCTGATGCAAAGATTATGTTCAGAGTTTCAATTTTAGGAGCTATTCTGTACTTTCTGTTCTTGATTAATTTAATCAATATATATATAATGATAAAAAGTATTATTCCTTTTTTTTTTTGGTATTAGATGCCTTTAAAACTCAGAAACTCTTAACTTAAATCATTATCTATTAATCAAAACAAAGTTAAAGAAAATAAATTATAATTACTTTATATTTACAATTTTTTATTCATTATAAATTAATTATTCTTAACTAAAATTATTTAATATAATTAACAACTATTACTATGAATAAAAGGTTCTCCAGTCGGTGACTTTGACCCGAAATTTGATACAAATCTGCTCTTTTGATGCAAAGATTACATATCAAGTTTCATTTTTACATTTCGGTGGGCAAAATGATTATGAAAAGAATAATTTTGCACCTATATATACTAATCAAGACCATGATTCCAAAAATATTTCTAATATCTTTAATTCGAAGAATTTTTACATTATTTCAACACAAATTAATATCTGTAAGCTAAAAAAAAACGTTAGGAGGGTTTAAAATTCAAAAATGTTCTTTCAGTATACATTAATTATCTTCTATTAAAATCATAAATTTACAATTAGATCGCATTGCCATTCGGAATCTACCATCAAACCTACTTGAAATTAAAAGTGGAAATGAACAGAAAAGAACATTAATCTTGCAACGCCAAATGGAAACAGTTAAAATCCCGAGATCTTATTTCTATGATGATTACAACAATTAGTGTACTTCATATAAGAAGCAAACAATTTGTACTTCTTATATGAACTGCAAAAATACATTAATTTTGAATTGTATCTCAATAAATAATCTCTGTACTTTTAAATTACTTCAAACAAATATTTCCATTAAATGTTTTTTGACATCGGTAAGAGGAATTTCATACACAAAAAAATGATGAATTAGAATGAAATAAAAGATTCCCCTGTCAATTTTACTATTATTACACTTGTTTTACAATTTTAAAATATTTCAGCTACAAATTTAATTTAAAGTTATAATTGCTTTCGAAAAGGATAAATAAGCTATTTCAATAAAGATCAATGTACTCTTTACAGACAACCTCCTTAAATATTGAAAGAAAACAAATGTTCGCAATCATCCTGTTAAGCATCGCAAACAGAGGAGTAAAATGTACACTTAAACACTTAAAAGCAAATATTGACAAGAGGTTTCGCAAATATTTCAGCCCTAAGAAAACAATGAAGTTCAAATGATGTAATGTTCGCATTTTAATAGTTTGCAAAGAACTACAGTTTAATGTTGACTGACCATTTTTATATATTTGGACAAGAGAGCAACGAACCACTTGTTTAAGTGTTAACAGAAACATTTTTTTTTTTTGTTTTGCGAATTTCTTAAGCAATTAATGATTACTATATGCATAGGAAAGAACGAATTTCACCATAATCAAGACTGATATTGCAAAAGTAAGACAACAAATTATGTAATGATTGATACAGGCATCAATTATCTAGGAAATAACAGTTGACTGTTTCTATAATATGTTCAGAACTAAAATTTTAAAATTAAAGATACAGGATGCAAAATACCATCAAATAAAATCAGCTCCAACGAAACAATAGAAATTTTAAAGATTTTTAACATGAGAAGAATATTGTTCACACAACATGTTTACATGCTAACTTATTTATGGATCGCAATTAAAGTACGCGGTAGTGACTTCAATCCAACATGACTTAACACGTCTAGTCACGTATATGAATCAATAATTTTATATAATGGAGAAATGTGGTATCTTGTGTTAGTGAAGTTGACCTTTTAGTTATAATTAAAGTTAAGTTTGACTTTGATTCACCCTCCAAGATTGGTTGCCTTCCTCCAAGAGCTCTTATTCGTATTTCGGAAGGATAAATATTAGGAAAATTTCAACAAAGGCTCCAGTGATTCAATTCTTTGCTAAAGCGCTCCTTATACAATTATTATTTGAATAAAATTAACTAGGGACCCAATGTGGAGATACAGCCCATGAATCTCATCCTCCGATTTGTGGATTTCAATCCTTTAACTTTATTTCAAAACTGTACTAGTTAAGAGCACATAATTGAGATAGAGAAAATGACTTTCGGCCTCCGATTTATAGACCTCAGCATTAAAAAAATAATTAAAATTCATTAAAAACTCATTAAAATTCATTCCAAAAATTTATTAAAATTCATTTCAAAACAGCACTAGTTAAGAGCCCAGAATGGTTTGGTTTAGTTATATTAACGTCCCGTTGTAAAGTAGCAATAGGGCTATTTTGGGGCGGACTTCGTCATTTTGAATCACGGCCAGATGGCGAAGACGACACCTGAACTGGCACCCTCCTCACCACACCATTGTCAGGACGTTTGACCTGACAGATTTAACGTGCAAGAGAACCCCCTCACACGACGGTTCTTCGGTGGAATCGAGTCTCGCACCTGAAACCCTCCGGTTCTTAAGCCGAGACCTTGCCACCGCGGCCTTAAGAGCACAGAATGGAGATAGAGATCATGGCTTTCAGCCAGATTACTTTCCGTATTAAAATAAAGAAAAACACAATTTGAAAAACGACGTTTAATTTATTAGTAATCCTGATAAAGACAAAAAAATAAAATCCTTAGCCGTTAGAACAACGTAGTCCAAAGTATTAACATTTGATTTATGAAACTATTCAAATCTAATTTTCATAAAATGAGTTGCATTCACTAAACGAAACGTAAAAGTTGACAGGGAGAAATATTAGACTTAGCCACTATTGACAGGGAGAAAT
>JAPMOQ010000584.1:591219-643660 GCA_026543055.1 Argiope trifasciata | reverse complement strand
TTAATATACATAATTTCCTAGAATACATATGTATATAAATATACATAGTTGCCTAAAAAAGACATTTTTCTCGACACACATACACTGAAATTCCTACAGATAGAACTAATACGGCATAGAACGACCGGACCGAATGAAACATACGTAAATGCACAAAATATTTAATTCATCCATTTTTCGTACAATCCAGACCATAAGAGCAGAATCTTCAACAAATTTATATATATGGCGTTTTATGCGAGAGATGAATGCATGAAGTAATCCTCGTAATTGTATCATATTTCTAACTTAAACAGACAGACTTATTAAAGACATCAAGGTCAACCATGACTTCAATCCTTGTGATTCTAAAGACGCGAAATAAATGACTGACAAAAATGAATTAATGCTGAGATGGTAGACTTAGTGACAGCATATCTTGTTAACGTTCAATGGAAACGAGCCGGTTCCTTCTAAAGTGGTGTAAAAACATATATAACACACATGTTATTGGAAATATTCTCTTTTTATAATTATAATAATGTGTAATTATATTTATAATAATTTAAATTTCAAACTAGGTTTATTTGGATTTGAGGGAGAGTTGAATTCGATGATTATCAGCCTGATACTTTGCATCAAATATGCAAAACTTTCAGGTGCATAAAATTTATATAGTGGATAATAATACAGGATTTTAGGGAATACTGTGTATTAAAGCATAAAATTTTTTTATATCTTTTTTTAACTTCCTTTGAAAGTGGTGTGAAAAGAGATGCAAAAATTAGTGCTATATATATTTTTTAAATAATAGTGAGGTAAGATTATCCAAATTTGAAACTAGGCAGGTTTGGATTTGAGGGAGAGTGGGTTTGGGGTGTTATCAACATGCTACTTTGCATCAGATATGCAAAAGTACATAAAATTAATACAACGGATTATTATACAAGATTGAAGGAACAGTTGCTTATTAAATAATAATATACTTTTAACATTTCTTTTTTTTAACCTCTTTCGAAAGTGGTGCAAAAACATATACAAAAAAAAAAAAGAAGAAAGAAAGAAAGAAAAGTAGAAAAAAGAAAAATTAGTGCTATATGAGTTCCTTTTATAATGTGATCATATTTTTTAAATTTAAATTAGGTTAGTTTGTATTGCAGTCGTCCACAACAAATCCTGTCGATTCTGCTACGTTCAGTGGTGGTGTGGTGGTCGGCTGTACACAAGGTTGGTTTGGATTTGAAAGAGAGTTGGATTGAGCGATTATCAACCTGATATTTTGCACGAAATATGCAAAAGTATCAAGCATGTAAAATTAACACAAAAGATAATAACACATTACTTAAGGGACAACTGCATACTAAGTCCTAAAATACCCTTAACCTCCTTCGAGAGTGGTGTAAAACAGATACAAAAAATTTAGTGCTATATGAATTCTTTTTATAATAGTGTGGTCAGATTATCTAAATTTCAAAATACGTTGATTTCGATTTGAAAGGGAGAAATGGTCGATTATCAACTGGATAATTTGAATGAGATATACAAACATATCAGTACATAAAATTGATAAAACGGATAATAATATGAGATTTTAGGGGGGGGGAATCGCATATTAAAGCATAAAATACATTCAACAATTTTTTTAAACTTAGTTACAATCTATTGATTACGTTGCATTATTTGATTTCTATACAACCATGATTATAAGCATTTTATTTTAATCACTTTTAATTTCATTTCAGTATTTTATTTTATGAAAAAAAATTATCAAAATTAATTATTAAAAATTATTAAAATTGATTATTATAAAAAATATGAGATATACTTTTATAAATAAATTCCAAAAATAAAATCCTCTTTAGCATAATATGTTTAAATGTTGAAAAGTTTCAATATATAAATACATGTACTTAGACCAGTTTCAAAACCAACAACTCAGATGTCGTTGTCTCTGAAATGAATTAAGAGTCTATTCAGCAAACAAAGTAATTTTTTTCTTCTTAACTAGAGCTCAGGCAAGCAAAAAGTTCGTTTGCTTTTTCTCATTCCAATGGAGTTACGGAGAACATTCTGCATGTTAATGTCCTTCGACCAAGTGTTCTGAATGGCCTTGACCTTCCAAAAAGCTGCACCTGGAGTACTTATAATTCATATATGCGAGGACACGTATTTGAATAGGGTTCAATTTCATGCTTATCTGCCTGTATCATTGTACACATGCCAGCGATAAAATAAGATATTTAAATTGTACAGTATTGAATCAATTATTCAAATGAGAAATAAAAATAGAATGATAAGCAGTTTTATAAACATATTACTCGCTTGTTTAATTATAAAAACACATGCTTAATTTAATTACAAATTTTCTTAAATCGTGGGTTTTTTTAATTTTTACTTTAAATTAACTAAAACTTACAGTAAATGGAATATGTAATACACAACTAAAGTACTGTTGGGTGTCATTCTTTTTGTAAAAAAATTAGAAAATGTTAAAAGAGAGAATAAATATACACCATTAATATCATATCATAATACACCATTAATATATATATATATATATATATATATATATAGGTGAATCAAAAATCTTTTAAAGAATGGCGATAACTTCCTATTTTTATTCAAGATGATGGAAGCTAAGATGTATTGTTCTTTTTAATCAGCAGTGGGATCGTTCTTTTAACTTTTGTTAATAAGAAGCCTAGTTTTATTAGCAGTGAGCGTAGTCACCACAAATAGGATAATAAAATGGGGAAGATACGTAAAGCGATCTACAAGGCAGATTTATGAATAATATCCAAACAAAATTCCGCAGTGAAAATGAAATTCAAATGACTAAACGCAATTGTATTAGCCTCTATTATGGGTCGTTCAATTCAGTGCGTACATTTACTATTTTAAAATATAATGCGGGTTGTATTGAAATCGAATCCAAGTCAGATGAAAAGCTGGATACTTGAGCTTATAATCCACACTTCAGGCTCACATTGGCGGGAATATAGTTGACAGAATGAATTAGCATTTAATGTACTGCCATTTCACAATGGCAGTTCCATTGGAAAATGACCATTATATCGCTCCTGGTATGGTTAGATTTTACAAGCGCAAGACGTGCTTGCATGGCTTTTCTTCGATATAAGGTTATTCCTGTATTTCAAAAGGAGAAATGTCACTGATAGAGAATCTGCACTGCCTGAAAGGAAAACGTTGAGCAGATCATCACTTACTTTCCATGCGAGATGGTAGTGGAGGTGGTGGTAAAGCTGAGTCAGTGCAAACCCCACTGACTATCTGCTGGATCAGAGCAGGACATAATTCCAAGAAGTCACTTTTTGTAATGGTACTGTTTTCTCGATGGCCAAATTTCTGGATGAGGTCTTCCGGACTTAAGCACTGAGAAAGCAAAAAAAAAAGAAATTGTTATTTGAAGCAAAATTCCATGCTTTTATCAAATAAGAGGTGTTTTTATTTACTGCAGTGTAAAAATACGAAGATTAAGAAAAAAAGATCTATAATGACAAAAATGTATATCTTTAGTTTAATGAAGAAAACATCGGGATGCATGCATTAATCTATACTTATAATAAAGCTCAATGTGTGTGTGTGTGTGTGTGTGCGTGTGTGTGTGTGTGTGTTGGCGCTCTACAGGTCAGACCGTTGGACCTACAGCTACCAAATTTGGTACATGTATACCTTGGAGGTCCGGAATGTGCACCTCGGAGCCCTTTTTTCGAATTTTTAATTTGAATTTGAATTAATTAAAATTTAAGCGAAATTTCGACGTTTTTCCGCTGTAACTTCCGAAAATATTATTGCACAAACATGATTTTTATATCAATTTAAAGATTAAAAAAATTGGCTTTCTAATGGTATCAGTTTTTTAAATTTATAATGTAAACTTCTATTTTTAATGAATTTTTAAAGAAATATTTTAACCATGTTTTTATCATGTGACTGGATAAAATAAAAGAATGCCGGAAGTTCAAAAAAAAAAATTACCATCGCAAAATAAATCTACAGAAATGGTACTTTCAGCACGTGACTGGAAAAAATAAAAGAAGTATAAAATGTGATATTTTCTTTGAAAAATAAATGCAAAGCAAAAGTTTCTACAATCGTTTGCAATATCTATATCATTAACTCAATAAATCTTCTTTATTTACAGTAAACCTGATTGAATTTTGACAGGATATGCATTGAAATCACGACTTAATGGCATATTTATGTAATCGTTTGCAATATCTGTATCATTAATTCAATACTTTTTTCCCCTTTCTCGCTTTCTTTAAAAAAACATATTTAATATTTTGGCAACATAATCGAAATTTTTTTTAATATTTTGGAAGCATAACCGATGGTTAAAACTGACTGATTTATAAAATTAAAGAATATTATTAGGAAAAGGTGTACTTTCAGAACTTTCCGTCCGTCATCTTAAAGAAAATACTAATTTCAGGTCAATCAATGCCAGGAATTACTTCAAGGCTAATGAATATGTGATTTAATTGAAAATTTTAGAACGCTTTACTCATGGCGAACCAGCTGGTCGCCAAAGGCGGCTAGTAAATAATAAAGCATGCATTAATAAATAGCTTACAACATTTTTTATTTGAAAGCCATCAAGTAATTTTAGAAAATTTAATTAAATATGTTTGTGACTATCGAACGCGCACTAATATTTAAAGTGCAATTGATGACAAAAATGTATATCTTTAGTTTAATGAAGAAAATATCGGGATGAAATTGTTTTTATGTTTTAATATGCGTTCATTTAAAACAATTACACCAGTTATATATACAATTATACAATTATACCAGTTATATATGAATATAACTTCCTTGTCAGCAAAAAATGATACTACACACCAAATAAATATTTAGATTACGTATCTACTTATTGCCCAGTGAGCTGCGTGATTATTGACATCTTATAGCGCAGTGCTCCGCAACCTTTTCTCACCTACGACGCACCTTATTTCTTTCTAGAATTCCGCGGCACACCGAAAGCCAAAGTATATAGGTATTGATTGATACACAAATTTTACAATAAATGTTTTTTTTTTATTTGAAAAGTATACATACATAAAACCATAACATATTTATTTCTACGCAATCATAATAATTATTAATGTGATACCTGCACTTGTTTCAATGAACACAGAAGTTTTATATTCGGCTCAATATTTGACACCGCGACCCGAAGTTCTAAGTCAAGATCTTTTAAGCATGACCGCATAATAATT
Source organism: Argiope trifasciata (assembly GCA_026543055.1). Taxonomy (NCBI): domain Eukaryota; kingdom Metazoa; phylum Arthropoda; class Arachnida; order Araneae; family Araneidae; genus Argiope; species Argiope trifasciata. The sequence continues at coordinate 638,438 of JAPMOQ010000584.1, read as the reverse complement.
ATTCTATAGTATATTTAGAAAAATACACATTATTATGAAAGAAAATTGTTATTGTGTATTAAATACATGATGAAAAATTGTAAAATGTCAATACAATGTATTTGACCGCGGCACACCTATATCTGGCTCATGACACACCAGTGTGTCGCGGCACACCGGTTGCGGAGCACTGATCAAGCGGATAGCATTCATGTGGTAAAATAATATAATATTTCTAATCTAATATATTCGTATGCAATATTTCTATGTATCTATGAGTACTTTCAATTTTTTGACTGTTTCATGTAAAGTAAGCATTAATGAATAGCCTATATTTCCTAATTGAAACACATCAAGTAAATTTAGAAGATTTCATTAAATATGTTTGTTACTATCAAACGCGCATTGATATTTACAAGTGCAGTTCTTATAGTTTAGGATGAAAGGTATTTTACCATATAGATGTTAATCATGTTACCTTAATCATATGGGCATGCTACATACGAATTAAAAAACCAAAACTTTTTATGTATTGTTTTCGAATGTTTTCATCCTGCGGTTGTTTGCAAGGAAGGTATTGTCATTTGTAATTGGTGTGATTAATCTGATTAGAACTGTTATTTTGATACAAAGTTTTCTCCTTTGATGCAAAGTTTTTAATAATTAGCGCTTTCAGATAACGACTTCAAAAATTTTCCCAAAACGTGATAATAAATATTAAGATGCGATTAATATGTTTTTATAAAACTGCGCTTCATTGCAAAATTCTAAAATTGTTTCATTCAACATACTTTCTGCTGATAATCCAATGCAGTAAATTATTTTCGAATAGCCTTTTTTTTTTTTAATTTTGAAAGTTTAGGATCTTCCAATAATTAGCGGCAACAAATTTTGAAAATTCTAATGCAGCGTTCAAATAATTTTATTATTGAGGATAATTGTTAATTTTAGTCAAATACAAAAAAAAAAAAAAAAAACGTGCATATCTTTAAAAAGAAACCGAAGAAAGGCAAACTTATGCATATTGAAACGAGTGATGTAAGCAATTTCAATTCGGATTTTACAAATAATAAAGAAATAAGTTAAACGTTTAAATTTTCTTTCTCACTCTAATAGACAGTTAAAATCTATTTTTACAATGTTTGTACAATAGTATTGAGAATTAATTTGTGGGATACCCTAACACAATATATACGATATTGGAAGTTACTGAACATCAAAAACCAAATATGAATTAATATATCCATATACTTTATACTATTTCAATATCGTACATAATTGCTTTTTTAATTTAATTAATTTAAATGAAATTATTGAATATGAAAAACCCAAAATGAATTAATACTATTTTCGTATATTTTACACTGTATCAATAATGCACAATATTGTTTATTTAATTGAATTAACTTTACAATATTATATAATATAGTGTATTACTTGAAAAAAAAAGATAAAACAATCAAGATAATATTCCAGAGATATGGTTGAGAATTTGAGATAAAATAATTCCATCATTAACAAATTATGTATGAGATAATAATAATCAATTATCTATACTTATAATAATGCTCAATGTGTGTGTGTGTGTGTTGGCGCTTTACAGGCCAGACCGTTGGACCTACAGCTATCAAATTTGGTACATGTATACCTTGGAGGTCCGGAATGTGCACCTCGGAGCCCTTTTTTCGAATTTTTAATTAGAATTTGAATTAATTAAAATTTAAGCGAAATTTCGACGTTTTTCCGCTATAATTTCCGAAAATATGATTGCATAAACATGATTTTAACATCAATTTAAAGATTAAAAAATTAGCCTTCTAATGGTATCAGTATTTTAATGTATAACTTAAGCTTCTATTTTTAACGAATTTTTAAAGAAATATTTTAACCATATTTTTTTAGCACGTGACTAGATAAAATAAAAGAATACCGGAAGTTCAAATAAAAAAAAATTATCATCCCAAAATAAATTTACAGAAATGAAACTTTCAGCACGTGACTGGATAAAATAAAATAAATATAAAGTGTGATATTTTCTAAAAAAATAAATGCAAGGCAAAGGGTTCTATGATCGTTTGCTATATCTAAATGATTAATTCAATAAATCTTCTTTATTTACGCCAAACCTGATTGAATTTAGACAGGATATGTATTGAAATCCCAACTTAATGGCATATTTATGTAATCGTTTGCAATATCTGTATCATTAATTTAATACTTTTTTTCACTTTCTCGCTTTCTTTAAAAAAACATATTTAATATTTTGGCAACATCACCGAAAAAAAAAAACATTTTTAATATTTTGGAAGCATAACCGATGGTTAAAACTGATATTTATAAAATTAAAGAATATTATTAGGAAAAGGTGTACTTTTAGAACTTTCCGTCCATCATCGTAAAGAAAATATTAATTTCAGGTCAATCAATGCTCGGATTTACTTCAAGGCTAATGAATATGTAATTTAATTGAAAATTTTAGAACGCTTTACTCGTGGCGAACCAGCTGGTCGTCAAAGGCGGCTAGTAGATTATAAATAAATGAAAAACTAAATAAATGAAACTTTCACACCTTAGAAGCAAGGCTAGCAAACTGATGGGGAATTCCGCTCGGTTCCAGATCCACATATCGATTGTGCTCATCATGCTGCAACAAATATACCTTCTTCACATCATCAGTTGGAGAAGGGGATGATTGGTGCATCTCGATTCGATGCTTCTTTTCTGGGTGCGATAAATCGCTTCTCAGTGATGCCGCTGGAGCGATGAAATCTTTCTCTTCCATAGTCGATCGCCGACTACGATTTAACGATTCAACATCACGATCATCACTTGAAAGGGGAATTTCTTTTTTATCTTGGGGAACTGTTGTTGTGTCATTGGAAGCTTCCATATCTGATGCCTCAAAATAGACTGTAGTTCTACTGGTACTGATTTCGTCTTCAGTAGGCTTTTCTGTAGTAAGAACAGAAATGGATGATTCAGCGCCAGAAGATGGCTTTACATTACTTTGATTCGAATCTCCATTTGTCTTGTCTTCAGGCAAGGAACTTGCGTGTTTGTTCCGAAAATAATCGTGGAAATCATCTGCGTCTCCATGATCATGGTGGTGGTCATGACCATGATCCGAATGATCATGTGAATGACCATGATCATGACCGGAATGATCGTGGTCGTGATGCTCGTTGGGACCATGACGAGAATGTGGAGGGCTATGGTAATTATCTGCATGAGGATGATCATGTTCGTGGTCATGATGACTATGAGCAAAATGGCCATGCATGTGATCGCATTCGTGCACATCTTCGTGAAAATTGTCGTGGTGGTGTGAATGATGATGACTGTGATCGTGGTCATTGCCTTTGCCACTTTGTAAGTCATGAATCATGCGTTTTAGGCCTGAAAGAAGGAAATGACTATTAAGGCAAACCAGCAAAGTAATAAAAATTTCTTCTACTTTGTCACACAAATTATTTTTAATTTTTATATAAAACTGAAGTGCATTTTGAATTTTATTTCATTTTAGATCATCGTTATTAGGAGAAAGACAAATTATTAAATTTGCAGTCAACCGGGATATTGCAGATCATAGTTTTTAACTTAAGGCGTTTAACAATAATAAATGTCAAAAATTCATATTAACAATATTTAAAATTAATTAAATGCTCCTCTTTATATATAATTAAGGCATAATGAACGGCATTAAATAATGTTTCTTATCATCAATATTAAATGGTTTTATTTAAATTGATGCAAATTTTTCAAAAAAGTAATTGGCACCAGGAATATACAAAGTTCACCTCAATTTCATTAATTTTGATTTTTGAAATTAATGTAAATTTTTAATCTTAATAACATCATATTATTTTTATCAGATAGTCTAAAATTGTAATTTTCCCTAATAAACATGGTAAGCGCACATTTTGGGTCCGGAAAAATTTCCTGACTTGTTTAGAGCAACAAATATTTTAAGATAATAATTATTTAATATCTATATTATTTAATTTACCAGCGGGTGACCGAGCTCCGCTCGGAGAAAACAGGTATCGAAGCTAACTCGAAGATTTAAATTTTCAATTGTGATTTATCAAAACAATACATGCCATAAGAAAATTTGTGAAACCATTGGTGAAAAGATAACCAGTTAAAGTTCACCATTGTAAACTATTCTAAACAAAGTTAGAGTTTGGAAAGGGAACTATTCTATACAAAGGTAAAGATTGAAGTGTGTTGAAGTTCAATATTTTTGACAAATTTATTTAGAAAAACCAAACATATATACATACATAAGAAACATATTATAAACCTATAACAGCATAAACATAAAACTTTATTAGTTCGCCATATTGGCTATAGATGTCAGCACGTTACCACTTGAAAATTTAAGTAGCCATCATGGCGAACTGATAAAGTTTGAAAATATCCTATCTGTAACTCCGAACTGCTCGACCGTAGCGCTTCAAAACCGGCGCCAATCGATTCCTCGTGGCCAAAAACCCCAGACCCCCAAGTTTACCGGAGTTTATTAATTCTGGGGCGATTTTCGACTTGGCAACCATTCCTCGTATTATAGTATTAGAATAGATAGATAGATTCAATTAATTTGTTTTTCTTGCTTTTAATAAATATTTCATTATAAGTATTATTAACCTAAATAACTGAATTATTTTAGCCAGCATCCTGGTTTAGGAGTAGCGCGTTTTTCCCATAACCTGGACGTTGCTGGTTCGGGCATGGTTGTTCTCCCCTGTGTTATATCTGTCAGTAGTATAAGAGCTCTCCCTATAAAAAAGGGTTGTGCAGGCGATTGTGGGAATGTCGTTCGCATATGAACTCGAAGTCAGATTTCTGCTCTCGGTTGCTCAGGTGTCTTTACTCTCAGAAGTTACTGCACACCATTTCCATGGTAACGCGGACACCTCTTTATTATCACTGACTTATTTATACTGGCTAAGGGTTTTCATTCATAAACACAATATTGGAGTTTTTGTTTAGTAGAAGAAAGTCTTAGTAGGATGAAATTCAACTTATTGTTAAGATACATTAGATTCTTCACAGAAAGATATCAATTCATAATCATTTGAAATTAGTAAAAATATTTCATATTTTTCCTGAATATATATATCTTGTTTCTGTCCAAGTGAATTGATAAGTAAGAATACAAATCATTAAAAGAAAGCAAAGGCATTTAAAAATGATTTATGAAGTTTGGAAGTTAATCTATAGAATTGTAATACAAAATTTTAAATCACGATGCAAACTTAATTTAGTTTTACAGATCAAAATGCTGAATATTGCCCTTAACATCATTTGTTATAAGGGTCCATGCTTTAAAACCTTTAAATATGATTTTAAAACAACACAAAATATGAAATTTCAATCATAAATGTTTCAATCAAAAAATAAAGATTCTAATAATTTCTATAAAATTTATATACCATCCAAACTCATGTAAGGTGAGCAGTTGTCTCCATAATGGTGAAAAATATCATCCAAAAAGTCTGTAGTCGATTCTCCGATGTCAATACATTTTCCTAAAAGAAAAAACTGCATTATTTTTTTGTATTATATAATAACGAAGCGTGAAATTATTGAAGAAATTACAATGTTAAATGATGAATAGGCATGTGCTAAAAATGGCTTTACACAAATAAATAGCCAAAAATGTTAGAGTTTTAGAAGAAATATTCAATGAAAGTATAATTAAAAGATGTATTACATGCAAAAAGATGTATGAATTAATACATTATTACATGCAATAATGAATTACCTTCAATTATTCGACCCATTATGACAGCGAACAAATGCCGAGTTTCTTTCACTGCATCTTTTCCAATGTAAGTATAAGGCAATTCGTTTAAGACTTCTTCCGCACTAAAACACTGTAAAAAACAAGAGTTTATAAATAAAAGAAAATCTGTAATAAATACCATTAGACTAAATAAAACATAAAACAGGCTGAAGAAAGCATAAAAAAATTTATACAAATATTTAATTTCAAACCCATTTATATCACTTGTTTTTAAATTTGATTTTTGAAAGAATTTTATGCTGTAATACACCTCAAGAGCTAACTTCAAATCCTTACGAATCTTTTTCATTAGATAATTTATTAAAAGATATTAATAGTATATTTTTATAATAGTATAATTCCTTAAAATCTGATAAAAAAATTTAATTTCAAGGTATTTCGTCAAGAAAACATATATTCCTAGTAATGAAATCACAATATGATCTTAAAATATTTCGATTTTTCAAGCTATGTGTTAATAGATTATTGATTTTATCCACAAAAAAATCTGAAGTGATTTTACCCTGATTTTTCTTTGGAATTTTTATATAAGAAAACAACTACAATAACTATTTAAAAATTATTATCCTGAAGTATGATGACAGCAGTCATTAATCGACATTAATAAATAGCTATTAAAAGCATTCAAGATTTTTTTTTTTGCATTGATTGTTTGGTACTAGTCCCTTCCCCCCTATATTGATAACCATGAGTGAATTCAAAAACATTCAGATGAAGGAAACGGTTTTCACATTATTTTAATGTCTCATTTTCAAAGGTAAATTCTAAAAGTAGAAGAGTTTTGGACGGATCTCGTAATTTTGCTTTGTGGTCAGTTGATGATGACAATGCATCTTAACATATTTTAAGAGCTTTTACCAGAGAATGGCCGTTTAACCTTTCATGCATTTAATATGCACCAATCATGCATGCACGGCAGATATTCCAGGGAATCAGGTCTAAAACCCACGACCTTGAAACCCAGAGTGGCATTAGGTCACTGCTGTCAGAAAGCAGAAGAACAAGGATTGTCAGCAAGTAGCTTGACATAATCTCAAACAACTTTTTTTAAATACATATAAAGGAAGATTTCATGTTTTATTTCTGTTTAAAATATACACAAAACATTTTCGAAAAGTTATATTAGAATTAAAGCCGAAAGTTTCAAGCAACTAAAGTGATAATCCGAAATACGTTTGCTAAATCTAATTTAATAATTAATACTGAAAATTAATTTTATTATAGTAATATTTGTAATAATCAATCGTTTTATCTTTTTTAATTTCTGTTTATTCATATTGATATTACCTAAGTGTTTCAACTTAAAAAAAGAGAGAAAAAAAAAAGTGCTGTTCAGAAGGTTATATACATTTTTCATATCACTTCTCCATTTAACGTTGGAAATAAAATCCTAAATTGTTTGTTCGATTTTGGAGAAATGTATTGTCACAAAGGGAACAATTTAAATAACAGAATGAGGATTATCCGATTTCTTCCATCAATGACACGTCCCTCAACGATGCATGTCTTGCATTTTTTTGTCGAATACTATTAAGGGGAGGGTTCTGGGGAGGGGCATCATGCTAACTTCTGATTAATCAGAATTCAGTGTATATGAATGTGCGATATTATTATAAGCAGTTTCTATACAGGACTTTCAAAGCCTTTTACACATTTTCTTTATTGTAGTTAAATGGAATTTGATAATATTTTTGCTTAAATTTTACTTCAGCGTGGCATAGAGGCAGGCGTCCTGGCCTAAGGTTAGAGTGCCTTCCCCATGATCTGAGCATCCTGAATTCGAGTCCTGATAGGCATCCAGGCCTAAGGTTAACCCAATTATGCCTACTACTCCATTTTTGGAACAGCCCTCACATAAAAGTTATTTTTATTACATTTTTTTACCTAACATATAGAAATTTCATGCAAAAATTTCAATTTTTTAACCTTAGGCATAAATGGGTTAGACAGCTTTCCCCATGATCTGAGCTTCTTGAATTCGAGTCCTGGTAGGCGTCCTGGGCTAAGGTTAGAGCACCTTCCCCGTGATCTGAGCATCCTGAATTCGAGTCCTGGTTGGCGTCCTGGCTTGTTAGAGTATCTTCCCTGTGATCTCAGCATCTTGAATTCGAGTCCTGGTTCGGGCATGGGTGTTTTTCCTTTTGTGTTCTATATGTGGTGTGTGTGAAACAGCCCTCCCCTTATAGAAAAGGGTTATGCAAGCGATTGCGTGTCATTTTCATATGAATTAGGAGTCAGACTTCTACCCTTGGTTGTTCAGAGGTTATTACCTTCCCTAGTTACTGCACCCTCTTTTCGTTGTAACGCGGAGAAGACATTATCCTTGATTTTACTACAAAGTTAAATTGTTAAATACTCGATATCTCTAAAGAAATTTAAAGAACAGTTAACTTTTTAAACCAGAACAAATTTCACTTGATTTAAAAAAAACACACCACAAAATCTTGTAAATGCAAGGCGACTAACAATGTCGTAAAGAATGGCACGATTAACGCAAGGTAAATTATAATCAAAACAAAACGATAAACTACATTTTTAATGATAGAAGACATTAAAATAACAACAACAAAAAAAACAGTTATGCGATTACAAATCACAACATGCATTCAAACACAGCATACATTTTTTAATTATATAAAGCATTTTGCTGAATAGAAAAATAAGAAAATCGGAAAGCAAACCATCCTATTACATCAAATGTTTACAAGTAATTTGCTACTTAAAGAAATAATAAGACAATCGTAATTGACAAACTCAGTAATCCTTTTTCAAAAATGATGCGATAATAAAATCCTTTGCAAATATCAAAAATTTTCCTCTATGTTTTAAAATAATTTACTTTACTTTTTAAATTGCACACGATTGCAAAGTTAAATGGTACTAGCATTCAAACGCCTCATCCGCTTTCAAACTTGTTCCCCAACTTGCAAAGATGAGCTTAAAGCAATTAAATTTGGGTAAACTTTTCTGAGAATCAACATGGAATTTGCGTGGGACAGCAGAAAATTGCTTATCTCTTAAGCAACACCAATTACTCTTAGCAATTCTGAGATTACCACAGCAGGATGATAGGTGACCAGAGAAAACAATTTTAACAGCGGGAAGTTTCTATTAAATCTCCTGAATACAATTGAACACCTGTCAAAAGTTGGGTTTTTTTCATAATTTCACAAATGATGACCACATTACAAAATTATACACATGTTCTCTTCTGTTTGGATGCGCTAAGCCCTTTTCAAGGTCACTATTTTAGAGACGTTAAGAAAAGAATTACAATTGATAATTTTATGCTGCATGTAAAGCCTATAGCAAATATTCCTTAATACAACAGCTGGTAAATTCTCCTCAGAGAACAATAGTTTGGATCCCAATTTTTTTTCCTTGTCGATTAGTTAGAATTTTAGATAAAAAATTTCAAAATTACTTTGAGCTACATCGGCATATTTACCTATTTCATTTCATTTTTGTTTCTCAAATTACATCTTTTAATATTTTTATTTAAGTAATCGACTTTCCCACGGGGACTCTGCTATAATTCAAAACTTCAATAATAAAGAACCATGCATAGAAGTTCATAGAACTTTTTTATAGTATTTTTCGTTACTTAATTCAAAATGTTATTAAAATTTTAAAAATATTCTTAGTTTTAACTCGAAGAACCACATTTAACCATTGAATTTAGAATTTAAATAATTCATATCCTTGTTGACATTAGGGTGGAATTCAGCTAAATTTTGGCAATTACGATGGCTCAATTAAGCCAATCAGAGCCCCTTATTTTTGTAAAGGTATCGCATTTTGCGATATGTAAAAATACAGGCTTTTGATTAGCCAAATTTGTTCATTGCAATTGCGAAAATTTAGCTGAATTCCACTCTAAAAAGCCATGAATTTACGACATACAGATTGTGTGTGTGTGTTCATACGTTAGATTAATGAAGAAACTAACATAAAAACTGACGGATTTTATACGGTACCGATATTTTGTTTAAATAAAGTTCATTAAAGAAGGAAACGTTAAACAAATTTTATATTCGATTTGAGGGCTCTTATGTGGGGTTAAAGAGCAACTATTCCATATGCGCCTGTCTTAGACACTGCCATTATCCATTGATATATAAATATATAGGACAAATGGTATGGTACTATAATCAGTGGTGTTATTCTTGGTAATATTGCATTTCTTTGTCTTAAGTGATAAAGTTTCAATTTATTGAAATTTATTTATTATAATTTTGATTATTCATCTGTTTGGTTATCCTTTTTATTTTATACATTACTTAAAATTGAAAGCTGTTTTTACATCATGAAATATACCATGAAAGGTCATTCTTAAACACTGGTTTATTGTTTATTATAATGTATGTTAATTATAGCATTGAAATTTATGAATTTATTTGTTATATAGAAGTTTCCTACAATATGAAGGTTTAGAATATTTCGAAAATTCCTAAATATTTCTTCTAAAATATTTAGTTCAAGAAATGTTCAAAACAAATTTTATCTGCATCGTTTTACGAAGAATGGTTATAAAATTTTATTCTAAATTTTTTTCCTTCTTGAATTTTTATAATAATTATTGTTTTAAAGATGGGCATACTTTGTTACATCAACAGAATAAATTTTAAAGCCTACCATACTGAAAAAGTAACAACTGTTACTCTTTCGATCAAAATATTTATTCATACAGAAAGTCAATTCCAAAAATATGATTGCAGTTTTTTGGGTACAAACCCACGATGAAAGGTTGCTTCAGAGCCCTTGATCTACATCGCAAAAGGTGACAAAAATGAAAACAAAAGGTTATTTGATCCCATCGTGTCAAAGATATTATTTTCCATTGTTGATCATCTACTTAGATATTCCTTAAATACACATTTGCAACGAAAGTGGTGGCCCTGATCCGAAGAACAAAATTGGATTTTCAAGAGATCTTGAAATAAGGGTAAACTGATATAACAAAAGGATTGAATGGAAATAGAAATGGCTTATAAGAAAGCATTGTTTAAAATAAAATCACGAACAAAGGATGTGTCTGGATTTCGCTATGTATTTGATATTCCACGGAATGACAATTCTATTGTTTATTTTTTGTTCTTGTAGAAATACAAATATAAGAGAAGTTTGATGCTTTTGAATTTTTCAAAAACGCATTAAACAGTAATATGTATATTTTTTTGAAATTGTGGGAAACAATTATTTGGAAACAAGATTTGGCTTAGTTTTAGTTTTCTTTCGCAAGAGACATCCTTGGCCATAATGCGCCAAGCATATGGTTTGACATCAAGTCATATTACAATAGATTTATTATCAAAACTATAAAAAAAAGTATAAAATAATGAAACACTGGGAGTATGTGCGTAACAATGAATGTATAAAATTTAAAATTTAGATTTATAAAATTCAAATTTTTTGGAAAAAGGGAAAAGAATCGAAATTGAAGATTTGAAATATAAATAATAGGTCAGTTACCCTAAACTCTTATTGAATATATCTATCTCTACAATATAGCAATTTACTGCTTATCTTTGTCCTACCGAAAAATAAATTAAATATAATTAACACGTTCACTGCCACTACTCACGCCTGATATCAGGACCATCTATATAATGAGTTGACCCCTTCTTTGCTGTCTGTTAACTGTAGTAGAGAAGGTGTCATCTAATAACATTTTTTGGTACAATTATGTATTATTTGTAACGCGCAGGCGCGTCAGTGGCAGCAAATGTGTAAGTAATGAGCAGTAAATGCTCTAAATTCCTTTTCAATTTGTATTTGTATTCCTTTTCAATTTGTATTTGTATTCCTTTTCAATTTGTATATTTGTATTTGTATTCCTTTTCAATTGGTATATTTGTATTTGTATTCCTTTTCAATTGGTATATTTGTATTTGAATTCCTTTTCAATTGGTACATTTGTATTTGAATTCCTTTTCAATTGGTACATTTGTATTCCTTTTCAAATCGGTATATTTTTACAATAAAGCGAATTTATTGTTTACTTCGTTACACAAAGAAAGAAATTCAGTATAAATAATAAAAGGGTGGTAATAAACTCCCTCTCACTCTAAAAAAAAACATTTTTCTCTTGTGTTTCGATAAAAACAAATGCGTATCATTTGTCTTTCCCGAACACATATGCTCTCCCATAGTAAAATAAATTAGAGTTAATTCCAAGTTGTCTTCTTTCGGCCATTAATATACAAAAAATATACACATCCCTTTCTCTGCATCACTATATCATTATCGGCTATACAATGTTGCTGAGAGTCAACAAGGGAATCATACAGGTCCCCATATACAGTAAACACTTCTTCAATATCCCTCTACACCTCGAATTCCCTGTTTAAAGAACAGAGATTTTGCTACTTCTACTTATCTTAACGCAGACGGCCTCACTATAGTTTGTCAACGGAGTCACTTCCTCCTCCTTATAGATTGCAAGGTCGAAGCCCAATTACATAGACAGGACTTCAAGTAAATTTTCATAACAATTAAATCTGAAAATATGGCCTTTATTTAGAGTTAGCTGGTACCCGGCGCGTTGCTGCTGTAGAAGAAATAATCTTGGAAATATCGTTTGGAATTTGATATAGTTATCATGTTTAATTAAGAATGTTAGGACGAATGATATTTATTTTCTTTTCGGCAACGAATACATTAAATGAAATTGAAGGATATATAAAGGAGAAGCATAGATAGTATTTATTCTAACCAGCGGGTGACCGAGCTCCGCTCGGAGAAAACAGGTATCGAAGCTAACTCGAAGATTTAAATTTTCAATTGTGATTTATCAAAACAATACATGCCATAAGAAAATTTGTGAAACCATTGGTGAAAAGATAACCGGTTAAAGTGCACCATTTTAAACTATTCTAAACAAAGAGTTTGGAAAGGGAACTATTCTATACAAAGGTAAAGATTGAAGTGTGTTGAAGTTTTAGAAAAACCAAACATATATACATACATAAGAAACATATTATAAACCTATAACAGCATAAACATAAAACTTTATTAGTTCGCCATATTGGCTATAGATGGCAGCACGTTCCCGCTTGAAAATTTAAGTAGCCATTATGGCGAACTAATAAAGTTTGAAAATATCCTATCTGTAACTCCGAACTGCTCGACCGTAGCGCTTCAAAACCGGCGCCAATCGATTCCTCGTGGCCAAAAACCCCAGCCCCCCAAGTTTACCGGAGTTTATTAATTCTGGGGCGATTTTCGACTTGGCAACCATTCCTCGTATTATAGTATTAGATAGATTTTATTATTCTATTCTACAAACGAATATTCATTTTTATGTATTAGATTTGTATATTCTTTTAGGATTATAAAGCTTGGTGTTCTTTCAGAATGGTAATAAATGAAACTATTTATTGTATCTATTTATTCGTTTAATATTCGTTCAGTATTCTCAAGTTTAATATTAGAAAATGTGATTAAAATATTTTCTTTTAAAATTGATTAAACATAGAAAATATATTTATACCATAAAATCTTTAATACAGTTGAAAAAACAATTTTTTGAAAACTAAGATAGTGGAAAATTATTTTAACTGTAATATTTTCGAAAGTTGCAGAAAAAAAAAACCGCTAAAATTTTATAAATGTTTAGTTAAAATTTCAAACTTATAGGATTGGTTCCCCTAAAACTTTCTCGAATACTCTCTAATAAAACTACTTCAGAGAAAGACTTACATTGTATTTAAGTATAAAAGCAAAGAAATATTAAAGTTTAGCTTGAATTTAGCATCTTTACTGAATTGATTGTGTCTTTTTAGCGAGTTATTTGGTGGTTAATCCATGGTTAATAGACCCAAAAATATATTTTATACTTTAGATAATTTTAATATGTCTGTAACCAACCCCGTAAATGCAAGTAATAAGTATTCAGTTTCATCGCAATCGGATGAGCGGTACGATTCCGCTCATCCGATTGCGATGCACACAAACATGCACACAAACATTCATTTTTATTTATATAGATGATAAAAAAAGTTTAGGATAACATAAATGACCTTTTCGGCATGTGGAGATAGTTTGCAAGATCAATTGTCAATAGTCCTTGCATAACTTCGTTCCTTTAAGAACGGAATATTTTTGCAATGATGTCGATAACTATCATTACAGCTGTTTTGGACACAAAACCTGTGTGGGAGATTTCTGCTCTGACCTTGATCCACATAGAAGGAAAATGACAAAAGAGACAAAAAACAACTTTTGAACCGGTCTTGTCGAAGACATTCATTGCCATTATTTAACAATGGTTCGAAGACTCTTGCGATGAAAACAATACCTTATATATAGAACAAATAGAATTTCAAGACATCCTGAAATTAGAGTAACTTGATATAACGGAGAAGTTGAATTGATATGAAGATGGCAATGAGAAAGCTTTTTTTTTACATGAAATCATGAGTAAAAAGTATGCTTATTTTGTTATCGGATGTAAACTTGAAGGATGCGCATTCTATTGTTTCAGCCAGCATGAATACAAAGAGAAGACTAATTTCATTTTTCAGTTTGGATTAACATTGCATAATTCAAAGACTCTATAAAGTGTATCAGTTTTCATATATATATTATATGTTAAAGGCAATACAAACCAGACATTCCATGGGCAGAATTAAAAATAGTTTTAACTTTTCTAGTTAATATTTATTCATGCTGAAGTTTAGGGTGGTGGTGAGTCTAATGCCACTTGGTCATACCAAGCCCGAATGAGCGGAGCTCTTTCGAATGAAGGCAGAGGTATGCATCTTTCGTTGTCGAAGAGCACCGTTAAGGTGAAAATACAACTTTGCTCGAACACTCACGACACAACCCTTTTTAGGGGATTTATTCATCCATCCGCAAGCCAGAATTTAGATCCAAACCAGAGACCGACTCATCCTTGATTCAGTATCCCCAGAGGCATCATTTGTTGTGGGAACTTGGAGGACCTTGCAGTCGCGACCTATTGAACGTGCCCCAACTGCCATTAGCCAACACAGCGGTGTTTGGCCGATACGAGGACAGAACTCCCTACCTTTTGGTTACGAGACTGATGTTCTGCCAACCAGGCTACCACGGTTTGCTGAAGTTTATTCATACATCGATAAATCAGCTAATCTAAATTGCCTGTTTCAGTTTCAGGGTAAAAAAAAAAGTCGGGTTTCACATCCGATAATGAATCAGGCTACAAAAGTGGGAATATTATTAATTCTGTCTGAGCATTACAGACAGCGGTGGAGGATTATAATTATGGATGATTTAGTAAGAAATTTTCATGGCCTTCACCTTTTTCTTTCCCACCTCCCTTCTCCTAGAAACAATTAAGCACCATGTTTAATACATTCGATATGAGAGCATGTGGGAATGTTTTACCACCATCAACAAAAACATGCACTTCCATCGTTCATACAATTGTCATTACTTCTATGAAATCGTTTAAGAATAAATCATTTATTTTATTTAAGCAGGAACCACTACACAAAATAACTATTATATTTAAAATATAAATAACCGTTATACGTATATAAAAATGGGCCAAACTATAGTTATGAAATGCTTGTATAAAAACAGATAGATAAATTCGAATAAAAAAAATTTTAAATAATAAATTTGTATCCACTAAAACCTTTTTAGAGTAGAACTATAAGGTTAAAATATATATATATATGTCAAATTATTTTTAATCTCTATATGTTTGTTAACATATCTAAAGATGAAACAAATGCACAAAGAAGAAAAATTAAACAAATATTTTGAACAAATAATTAAAAATAATTCTATTTTGAGGCAAAAAAGTTCAAACAGTAAAATAAAGAAGTAGTAAAGTATATAGAAGTTAAAATAATAAGTATGGAAATAGTGAAGTATATAGATTAAGGCTCATAATTTTTTATATTATTCCTGATTTTTTAATACATATGATATGTATTTAATAATAGTTGTAACTAAACAATCAGTAATTATATGAACAAATGAGATCAAAAGAACTTGAAAACATTTCAAGCGAAACATAAATATATATTTAGTTACACAGCTGTTCTGGGGCGATAAAAGTAGTTTAAATAAGACATTTGAAAAAAGCTTCGATGTTTCCATAAATCTTATTACAAAATGGCAGTTTCTGTCTTTATTTTCTTGCAATGTTAAAAACAAAAATTTTAAGGTTACACACAAAAAAATTGACGAATTTAGGGGAAAAAAATACTGTTTTCAATCAGGTTTTGCATAATTTTACAAATATTTTTAGGCAACAATTTTGTGTCATGCTATTTTCTTGTCATGTTATATTTTTTGTCATGTTGTTTTCTTGCATTGATAAGAATCAAAATTTTAAGGTCACACACAAAAAAAATTGACGCATTGAGGGGAAAAAAATACTGTATTTAACCAGGTTTTGCATAATTTTATAAATTATTTAGGCAACAATTTTGTGTCATGAAGGACACATGCCAAACGATTCTTTTTTTTACTCCAAAAGAATTTTTTGCAAAAGATATATAAAAAAATGCTTGGATGCAAGTAAATCAGTTTCGTCTGAAGGTAAAAATCGTCTGAAGGTTTTTATTTTTATTTTTTAAAATTCTTACCAAACATCTGCAAACATTTTGGGTGTGAAACATCGTTTGACAACAAAACTTCGATTTCACGGTCATGAACAGGATGTCTTTGTGTACGGACCTTGCGAAAGGATTTTGAAGGACAGCAACACCACACGAGCATCCCTTTTTTCTTCTTTTTACATCCTTTATTTTCTCTTCTTGAAAGAATAAGGCACTCTATGCGCCAAGAACCCAATCTAATTCATACCTTAACAGAAAAATAAGCATACTTTCATTGCCAGTCTAATTTTCTTGACTTCCTTTAACGTCAATTACGAAGACGTGAAAGATGTAATTATGTTCCAAAGGTGTCATTTATGCACGTTTAGCTGTGACTAAAGACGGGGTATGTTAAAAATGAAGTTTCTTACATTCTTTGTTTTTGCCGATTTTAAAAATTTTGCGCCCATCGTTTTTTTACAGTCCATGGCAAAATGAAAGCTAAATTTATGCGCAATATGTTATTTAGTCCTTCATTTATATATAATTATCAAGAATGGTCTCCTCAAAACTATCTTGCATATTTTCTAATAATGGTGTGATCACTCCTCGGGAAAAAAAATGGAGATTAGATAAGGTAGAGAATGTCTTGCATGGCATTGGCGTGCAATAAGTACAAAACATTAGTATTTGTTTTGTATTTAGTATTTTTGCAGAAACTATCGTGTGGTCTTTGGCGAGTTTTCAGGCGGTTATTTCCTAGTATGCAGCTAATATTATTCAAAAAAAAATTGTATATTTTGCTCTATATTTCTTATAATATAAAAATGAAATTATCGTGTTGATTATTTTTAAAATCCGAATATAATTCTCCAAAAATAAGTAAAATATTATAATGGCATACTTGATTTAGACAAAATTATATTAAGGCTTTGAAACCTTTTATTTTTATTTTGGCTAGAAACTATTACACTTCAAATTAAACCAAAAAAGTAAATCATTATTATTATTTTCATTTTTTAATGATATGACTGCAAAATATTTTACAAAAAACCGTAAATCTAATACTATAATACGAGGAATGGTTGCCAAGTCGAAAATCGCCCCAGAATTAATAAACTCCGGTAAACTTGGGGGTCTGGGGTTTTTGGCCACGAGGAATCAATTGGCGTCAGTTTTGAAGCGCTACGGTCGAGCCGTTCGGAGTTACAGATAGGATATTTTCAAACTTTATTAGTTCGCCATAATGGCTACTTAAATTTTCAAGCGGTAACGGGCTGCCATCTATAGCCAATATGGCGAACTAATAAAGTTTTATGTTTATGCTGTTATAGGTTTATAATATATTTCTTATGTATGTATATATGTTTGGTTTTTCTAAATAAATTTGTCAAAAATATTGAACTTCAGCACACTTCAATCTTTACCTTTACTTTACCTTTGAATAGAATAGTTCCCTTTCCAAACTCTAACTTTGTTTAGAATAGTTTACAATGGTGCACTTTAACCGGTTATCTTTTCACCAATGGTTTCACAAATTTTCTTATGGCATGTATTGTTTTGAAAAATCACAATTGAAAATTTAAATCTTCGAGTTAGCTTCGATACCTGTTTTCTCCGAGCGGAGCTCGGTCACCCGCTGGTATAAATTATTTTAAAGTCAAATAGACATATACTCTTCATTTCTTTATTAATTTGATTTGTTAACACGTTAATGTTTATGTATATATCGTTCAAACCACTCTATAAGTCAGACTATTAGATTTAAAGCTATAATATTTGACACGTAGTTACTTTTTCTTTCGTAGGTATACTCTAAAAAGTAGATATTAACAAAAACCTTTTTCTATCTAATAGCAGAACACAGTTTATTATTTTTTGTTTTTAAAACTGTGTACCGAATTTTATCTATCTAGTTCTCTTGACTTTGCAACTATCGTATAAACTTTTATTCGAGCAGCCGGGCAGACGGGTCTTTCACTGAACAGACTTTACTCAAAAATTGATAGAAATCCGTAAATTCGTTATACAGACTGTATACAGAATATTAGCTCAAAGCGTTATGAATTATCTTTGCCACAGGCTTACAGACGGACATTTTGCAAAAAAAAAAAAAAAAAAAAAAAAAAAAAATTCTAACTCACGGAAGTTTAAAATTTGGAGATTTGTCACAGCCTGAAGTTCGAATGTGATTCGAATCTTGAAGATTGCTCAACTTTCTCAACACTACATATATGAGAAAGTAAAAATGCTTTGATTTTATACCATCTTAACTTTTATTTCAAGATTTAATTTAGTTTATTTATATTAACGTCCCGTTTCGTGGCAACATTGCGGTTATCTTAGGACGGACCACAAAATTTTAAACCGCGGTCAGTTGACGAAGACAATACTTGACCTGGCATCCCTTTCCAAACTTTCTCATCACACCAGCGGTAGGACGTTTGGCCCCGACGAATTTAACTTGCACCAGACCTCCTAACACGACGACTTTTCGGTGGAATCGGGTCCCGAACCTGCAACCCTCCGGTTTCAAAACCGAGACCTTACCATCAGGCTACCGCGGTCTCTTTTCGAGAATTCAACTATTCTTTTAACGCTGCAAAAGAGGGAAATCGAAAGTCTGACATGTGACCTTCATGGGTCTCCTTGACCGAAAAATGGAAAAATTTCTTCAAATGGATACATTCTTTTAGTTATCATGGTTGCAATTTCTTATAAATAATAAACAACTTTCCACATCAAAATTTTCGGTTGTTTCCTACTATTTTATTTTGAAAAATTAAAACATTTTTTAAGCTATGTTTATTAGAACTAATGCAATTTTTCTATGTATAAGCTTTTACAAGGAAGAAATTCAATTTCAGCAATTGAAATCCAGATTTAGAGCAGGTCAATGATGACGACCTGTGTTGAAATTTTGTCCTTCTGATTTTATTTTGATGAAAGTTCCATGCATCCTTTCGCGTAATTAACGAAAAACATTTCGGCGAACCCACACTAAATGTAATACAATAAAAATAACCATAGTGCGTGACATTTGGGTGGAAAGAAACCCTTTGCTGAAGAGAGGGTGTATTTTCATAAACTGGAGACTCATTCATGGAATTTTAATATAAGAAAGATTTCTAATTTTCGAACATCTGATTATGAAATCGTGATAAAGAGCAGGAATATGCATATTTTGTCCCAATTACAAATGGTGATATAGAAATGTTTTTTTTTTTTAACATTTTACAGAAAAAAGATAAAATTTTGTATGTAAATATAATAATTGCTATTTCTTGATCACATGGTGATCACCTATGCGACTAACGTGTGAATTAAATGTGTCTTCAGTTCATTCCCTATTGTAAAGCATCAAGATAGAGCCTACTACACATCTATTGAAATGAAGACATATAGAACTATATAACCACATGTACAATATGCAAATGGCTTTAGAATATGTATCAATAACAAATACCATACAAAGCAAAAAATTCAGAAGTGTTGAAATGTGTAAAACGAATTTCATCATCACCAGATGCAAATTCCTGCATAAGGCTATTGAGCATGCATCAGTGATTATGAACAAGCTACGTTGTGAATAGCATAAAATGATTACAGCAGAACGAAATGTAGAATATACATGTGACTATCAAACATATATCAATAAACTAATATAATAATTACTGCCTATGCCATAGGTTATGCTGGTATTTTTCTTAGACCAATAAATTTGTCTGTTGGGATGGTTAGTTAGAAGCGGTGTGCTGGTGTGATTCTTCGGATTCCTTTATTGGTTTTTACATTTGTTTCAGGTAAACTGAGGGATCTGATGGTATTCCTACTCATCACCGTACCCAAAGAGATGGATTGGACATGTGAAAAAAAACCATAGTATGTGAAACAAACATGTAGGAAACAAACAAACAAGAACTAAAAACAAACATGGGTGTGTGTGGGGGGGGAAATAATGTGAAACCCATTACTTACCCCTCCACATTCACCTGATTGCAATCAGAATAACATTTTCCACTGCCTTTATACTAAATCACTTGTTTATGTAACATCTGTGAACACAACGGAGGATCTTTATGTGCAGATGCAGTCGCAGCGGCAAACATTAAAATCATATTTGGTATGTTCAAAAGCGTCCGGAAATTATTTTTATGTTCATTATAAAATGTGGAATGATCTAAGCAGCTGCCATTGTGAACAGCTCCTCTAACATTAATTCTTATAACCAATTTTTTTTGCAGTTATTTTTGGTTCTTTTATAGCTAGAGCTAAACGAGAAACCGGCAACCAGCTTTTGGCGATTTTTATTTCTGCCCATTTTTTGTGACACTTTGTTCTGTTGTAATTTGTGTCCTTTTTGATCCTTTTAGTTTATTGGTGTATTAACATAAAATACTGAATAGATAATTATGATTTTTTACGATTATTTTTAAATTAGAAAAAATCCTAGAGGTATTCAAAATTAGTATAATAAAATGTGCCATTATTGTGCAATTTAATTATTTTTCATTTACAATTTTGTAAATTTTCTATCTATTTTGGCTATAATTTTTTTAAAATTTGGTTGAATAAAATTTTGCAATTAAAAATGTTAGTTGGCTTTTGAATAAATAACCGAAAATACAAATTCATTTGAATAAAGTCTATTCTTAGCCTGGTGGCATGCGACGCTGGCATTTTAAGCAACTGGAAATAATTCATATTTATTAGAATCACAATAATATACACAATAGTAATAATTTCTTAATTAAGTTTATTACAATAATACTTAAGATCTAAATTTTAAATTCTACTAATTTCAGAGAAATTTCAGGCACATAAATAAAAATTTAAATTGGCGCATGTTATATCTTTTTTTAATTAAAAAAGTGATTAAGAAATACAATTCGAGAGAACCAGCTTTTGAAGAGTTAATGATTTTTTCCACGAATTATCATGTAGTTGGACATAATCATCCATAAATGTTTCAACGACCGCATGTCATTAACAATCTAGTCATAATATCCAAAAGTGCGTGACTTTAGGGTGGGTACAACCACTTAGAGTAAAAATAAGATGTATTTTCAGAACAGAGGGTGTACTTTCACCAACGGGAGTCTCCATTCATAAAATTTTAATAACAAAAGATGATTCTAATTCTGGGAACGGCTGAGTAAAGAGTAGCGGACATTGAACAGTGACTATATTCCTACCTATACGGAAGTTAGCGAAGGTTTTTAACCTTAAGGGGCGTGTCTACTTTGCGTGTTCTGCTTTTAGTATATGATTTTTTTTTGTATAAAAAAGTAGTTTCCCTTTTTTAAAAAAGAGCAAAGTTCAAGTTTATTCTAGACAAGACTATATTTCCATATTTTGTTGCAGCTTTCACTTTCTCGTATAAAAATATGTGAAGAGAAAATATTGTAGCCACCATAAAAATTTAGATTCGAGATTTTAACAAACATCAATGTTCTAAGCGTCTTTGAATCAGGATACAACTTTTTGGAATTATGTTTATCTATTTGTGAACATGACAATTCAAAAACGTTTGGAGATTTACAGGTGAAAGTTCGTACTTAGAATATGATCCAAATTCGTAGATTATTACGAAAATTTCAATGCCTTCAATTCAGAGGAGAAATATATTTCAAGTTTCTTGAATATGAATTAAAAATATGACTAAAAAAACGAAAAGAGTTTAAGGGATAAAATTTAGAGCACAGATTTAGTATCTAAAATTAGATTGTATCCCATATCAAATTTGGAATCAGATACATCAACAAATGACCGTCTATCGGTCTGTAATTTTACAAGCATGTAAAAGTTATTGTGCAAAACGAAATACATGAAATTGGGCATGTGATAATTTTGATTACAACTGCTATTTTAGTCGCAATCAGTCAGAAAGGAAGGCAAAACAGAAATTCGGTTTAAAACCGAATGCCAGTGATTAACACATTAAAGGCGGGTGATCTTAACGAAAAGCGCGGATCTAATAGTATTTCTACGACTTTCGCCTTTAATGTGTAAATAGCCAAAGTTTGAACGTTAATAAACTTTTTCGGAATTTTTGTTCCCGAAAATTTTTTTTTCTTGTTGTTTGCCATTCTGCAGGATGTATGCCATTCGAAGAAACATTCGAAAGCAACTTAGATTGGTATGAAAAATCCTTAGCATCTTGTTAGTAAAAAAAAATACCGGTTACAAATTTTTTGTGCCTTAAACAACTATTCAAATATCCTCATTTCAGGATATTTAAATAAATGACAATCTCATACTTTATTCAAAGAAAAATAAATAAATGGATATTTGGAAGAAATAATGAAAAGTAATTTCGACATTTGGTACGCGAGTTCAAGTTCCCGAAATACAGGGCACGAGGTATGCTATTCGTTTAAAATATTGAAAATTCGAGCTTAAGTAATCTTTTATGTGAACAAAATAGAATTAAAATAAAAGATGAGCGTACTTGACAAATATACGCATTTCTATGAGGAATAAAATCTCAAAAAAGTGATAAACACGCCTATATATGCACTGAAATTTCGAGAAAGAAATCACATAAAAATGTGAATGATATAAAGGAATTAATTTAAATTAATTGGTTGTTAGGAAAAAATTCAAACAACCTCTAAATCATTCGCATTTTTCTTAGAATTTCTTCACATTAAATGTTAATATCAGTTAATGTAAAACAAATTACATTCACATTAAAATTAATAAGTTCATTTAAATATACAACGTGTATATTAGATATTTGGGAGCCGCGGTAGCCTGGTTGGTAGAGCGTCAGTCTCATAACCGAAAGGTCGCGGGTTCTGTCCTCGTCTTGGCTAAAGACCGCCGTGTTGGCTAATGGCAGTCAGGGCACGCTAAATATGTCGAGACTGCAAAGTCCTCCAAGTTCCCATAACAAAAAAATACCTCTGGGGGTACTGAATCAGGGATGTGTCGGTCTCTGATTTGGATCTAAATTCCGACTTGCTGATGGATGAATGAATTCGACCACCCCCTAAAAAGGGTTGTGTCGTGTGTGTGAGCTAGAAGTCAGACTTCTGCCCTCTGGGTGCTCAGGTCTTTACCCTCAGAAGCTACTGCACCCCCTTTCCGTGAAAAACACGGACACGACAACAACAACATTAGATATGTGGATATTAGGTACTATCAGATTTTTTTCTAAACACTTTTGCTATTTTTCTTCAGGTTATCTGAAAGCATTCAAAAATTGATTCATTTCACAAAAGTATCGAGGTTACAAATTAAAACGCACACACAGCTACGTCTTAATGCACGAAAGCGTATATGTCAATAATCAATCATATGCGCAGAAATCAAACATGATTATCTTCCACATTCGCTATAAATTGATTAAACCATTTGTATTATTGTAAAAAGTATAAAATTAGTTCATATCACTAGTTTTTTATTATGTAATAAAAATAGAAATAATTTTAAATGACAAAAAAGGCAAAAACAGCATAATGTACACAAAGAATTTTTAATTTAATTTAGGACAAAGAAGTTAAAATAAATTTCTCAAATTATTTTCAATATCTAATAGATTTATATTTAACGATTGTAGATGAAATGTTCAATATATATAGAGACATAGTATTTTTTCACATTGATAAAATGAACCCTTTTCTCTTTTTGTAATAAAAAAACCCACGCGATATTTACGATCTTTCCGTGATGAAGCCGTTTCAATAGGTAGTAAAAAATACGAGATGGTAAATCTTGATGGACGTGGTGTAATTTGAGGTGTTGTCGAAGCTTTTATTTATGGATTATTTTTGTTCAATTATTTCTTGAGTTATTTTATTTAAAGAATCGAAATGCTATATTTTTATGAAAAGTTTCGAAAATAATGCAACTGTTTAAAGAAATCATGCCCCACCCCCCATTTTTTAAAAATCTTACCGCACAGCATGACGTTCGCTAAGACTTTTAATTTCTCTTTTGCAATCATCAACTTCTACTAAAAGCATGTATGCAGGCTGTAGCTACGCGCGATATAGTTTTGTTCTTATGTATAAGAAACAGCACGCGAATTTTAAGTTTTGGTGATAAAGGTCAGACCTCCCCTCCTAATTTACGTTCTTATAATGTAAATAGATTAAAACCAATTAAAAAGATCTATATGAGATATAAAGACATATCAATGGTATATATGAGATTTCTTATATCTGTATTTTTTATCCCCTCGGCGGACCATAACACACCGTGAAGAGAGACTTTCGGAATGGTGATTGGTTTTAGACGCACTGGTAAGCATAGAAAGGGTTTGGGAGTAGCTACCCTCTATAGATGACGGAACTAACTACATCCCTACGGAAAGGGATTACCTGGGTCGGTGATACCTTTGCGAGTTAAAGTCAGTTCAGGATAATGCTGTCGCTTGATTCGGTCATTCAAATTTTTGCTATGTGCCTCAGGTCAGAGTAGCCAGTTACTGATACTTGTATTCTCGATTCAAAACTCCCTTCAGTATTTTAGTTTTTACACATTCATCTCTCACTAACAGGCAGGGGCAGTTCCACAGTTGTTCAGCCCTTGCGATGTAAAGGGGCGTCAAATCCTAATAATAAATTTTAAAATTCATATTTATTTTATGGCAGCCTTTGTAGCATAATAAAAAGGAAAATGACTGTAAAGAAAATAGGAAATGAAAGATTTCTAACTCCTTTTTTGGATATTTACATTTCATTCCCAAAGGTATAACAATGTGAAATGATTTGAATCTCTTGGTATACTGTGAGTTTCATTTAGAATGATTTAAATACCAAAAAATTACAATTTTAAACATTTTAACAAAGGAAATAAATAAGAAGAACATACTTAAAATCTATAACACTCTTTCAGTCAGCATGTTTATGGCGGAATCAAAAACAAACTCAAAAAAATAAATATATGATAACAAAAAAAAAAAAATAATAATAATACTGTTCGTTTCATGAACCCACGATTTGTATTTTTCACTAAGGGATGGACCGCAAAAAATATGAGTAATTATTACTTCTAATTTCACGAATAATCTCAGTTCATCTTTATAGATACAAATAAGCTTCTTTGATCTTTCTACTCGTCCTTTCTTCATCAAATAAATGCTTTCTGAGGTGGAGGAATAAAGGCTTTTTTCTGAGGAATAAAGGCGGAGACTTCCACAATCCAAGAGGGGGCCGCGGTGGTCTGGTGGTAAAGTCTCGGCTTCTGAACTGGAGGGTTTAAGGTTCGAGACTCGATTCCACCGAAGAACCGTCGTGTGAGCGGGTCTCTTGCACGTTAAATTTGCTAGAAAAAACGTCCTCCCGCTGGTGTGGAGAGGGGGTGCCAGTTCAGGTGTCGTCCTCGTCATCTGACCATGGTTTAAAATCACGAGGTCCGTCCCAAAATAGCCCTCGTGTTGTTTTAAACGGGACATTAATATAACTAAACTAAACTAAACTAAACTCCCCAATCCAAGAATGAACGGTACTTGTAAAGAATCGAACTTCCAGCTGAGAAAAAGAACCAATTACATTTCGTTTCCGTGGCCAATCAATTCATTTGATATTCATTCAATACATATATCAGTTTGCCATCTATCATTTTTCACCATACATGATTTTTTTTCTTCGTACATTTAAAATACAATCTTAAAAATTGTATTTTAGTACATTTAAAATTTTATCGTAAAAATTGTATTTTAGTATATTTAAAATATCGTAAATAATGCATTTTAGTAAATTTAAAATACAATAGTAAAAAATATATTTTAGTATATTCAAAATACAATCGCAAAAAATATATTTTAGTATATTCAAAATACAACCTTAAAAATTGCATTTCAGTTTATTTAAAATACAATCTTGAAAATTGCATTTTAATTTATTTAAAATACAACCTTAAAAATTACATTTTAGTTCATTTAAAATATAATATTAAAAATAGTATTTTAGAATATTTAAAACACAATCTTAAAAATTGTATTTAAAATATATAATTATTATACGTTGAATCGGGGGAAAAAATGTTTGCAGATTTTGACTCTATTCAGGGTTAAGCGTGACATCAATACGTGACATAGAGGAAAGGAATTATAATTTCGCAGAGTAAACCGAATATTTTAGAGGCATCTCCCTCCCAACAGTCACGATATAAGTTTTACTCCATCAACAATAAAAGAAAGTGATCGTGTTGCAAGCAAGCATGCGACAGACATAAGAAAGCGACAGACAAAACTATTTCCGGTTGCTTTAAACACAATATTCAAACTCTCGATCAAAAGAAAGGAATAAAATGCTTCTCAAAGGAAAGAAGATATGAAGGATTATGGTACAGACATAAAACTAAAAGTTGCAAATAGCCTTCCAGATAGCATTCAATTCAGATAACATATAAGAAAACTAAAGAACATTTTTTAATTTTGTATTTTGATTTGAAAATCTGACCAATACATTTACTTTTTCTCTAAAATTATTATTATTATTATTATTTTGAAAAAAAATTCAAATCAGTTTTCTTAGTGCTACGTGCTCGGAATAGACCTCAGAACTTTTGGGTTTGAAGCTTCGTAACATAAACACTATACAAAAACAATTGTTCTTGTCCCGTTATATGGCTTATGAACTAACCATCACAGTTCGTATATGTGCAATAACATGTGCTTTTCATTTGTGATTTTAGGTTTTTTTAACAACATTAACAAGGTTTTTTTTAATAATTAAGCTATCAACTGCGGATGCACCGAAAGGAAAAGAAAATATTTCATTCTGAAATTTGAATATGGACAAAAATGAAGTATTATAAGAATGTCCTAAGTACACTTTAATTTCAAATCAATTAAGCCACAATTTTTTTTTTGTAAAAACTAAAATGTAATTATGAACTCAAGTTTCCAAATAATATTTATACATCACACACATTTAGGTATATGTCCCAGGCAAAATCATTTCGATTCAGAATTCAATCAAATGAAGCAAATTACGAAACGAATAATATGTAATGTGATTTGGTCTAATAAAGATGGCAGTTTAGTAGCTATATTATGCAATCTAAGATCTATTTGCTTACCAATCACGTCTCATTTTGTATAGCCAAATGTTTCAGTAAATGAGGACAAATAATATTGGTTTCTTTGGTTATTTCTGTAAATCACGAACAAATCACTCGCTAAATAATAACAATAAAAAACTGAAACCAATCAAATTAATTTTCCCGTTATTTCCTATTTACTTCATATATAAAATATTGTAAGAGAAAGCATTAGAAACATCATATTCAGATTTTGATAATAATCTATGCCTTATAATTCACCCCTTAAGGCCATTATTGAAATTATTAGAAAATGTTTATTAATAATACATCAAAAACAATTGTAGGATAATTAACAAAAAATGTAATAGAATGTATCCTGTACATTACCATAATGCTTAAGAAATAATAATAATACGTATTAGTTGCAACACATAACATGGATGTGACTATGTATAAAGATCAGGGGCTTTTTCCCTTGCAATGAGTTCTATTTTATCCATAGTATTCGCATACAGTCAAATTAGACCTAATTTCTGAAATCGGTTAAAACAAATATTGATGCCTACAACAGAGGCTAAAATAATGCATAAAATAAAATTTTATATGTTACCTTTCCATCAAAACTGCAGGTTTGTAAACGATTTCGGGAGTAGACTGTCTACGAATAGTGTGTATTTTCTTAGACAAATTTTATCACCTGTCCACCTCATGAGAAAAAGGTAACTCAAAAACGTATTGACTTATGTGGGTATAATTTCGTATTTTACATTTATTTCTTTAAATAAATATGAAACACGAAATTTATATATTTATTTTCTTTAAATTTCAGATCTGTATCAAATCTTTAGAGAAATACGTCATTTTTTTCGCCTTTTACTTATCTTTCTACCTGTTCAAGTGCAAGTTAAAGAGATAAATCAGCAAAACAATAAATACAAATTTTGTTGATGTCTGTTTAATTATCAACCTATTAGGTTGATGCGTATGAAATGTCGGATTCTCTTTACATGCGGACGTTTGTCTCCCTGTTTTCGTTATACTTTTGTCTTTGGCATAACCTCATTCATAGTCGTATTGTCCATTGCCAGAGACTCATTTCAGCAAAATAGGTTTTCTCGAAGGTCTTCCCTTTTGTTATTTCTTTTGAGTTTATTGCCGATATGAATTCTGCCGACATTCGCGTCATTTTCTTATATGAGTACAAACTTGGTAATAGTGCTGCAAAAGCTGCACGCAACATAAACCAAGCGTGTGGGGAGAATACGGTTAACGATCGGAAAGTGCAGCGTTGGTTCGAAAAATTTTGGACTGGCGATTTTTCACTGCAAAATGAGCCGCGCGGAAGACCCAAAACGTCTGTGAAGAATGATGACCTGAAGGCTCTAGTGGAAGCGGATCCAGCCGTATCCACGAGGGAACTTGCTATCAGGATGAAAGTTGACCATACAACGATATTGAGACACCTTTCTGAGATTGGCAAGGTTAAGAAGATGGACAAGTGGGTACCGCACGCACTGACAGAGCGAAATAAGCTGGAACGAACTGGAATATGAAGTTTTGCAGCATCCACCCTATTCACCGGATCTCTCGCCGACCGATTTTCATTTTTTCAAGCATTTAGATCTGTTTTTAAGGGGCAAACACTATGAAAATGAAGACAGTCTAAAAAACTTGATATCAGAGTTTATTAATTCTAAAGACCAAAATTTTTTTAAGACAGGCATCTACGCTTTAAAATCTCGTTGGGAGAAGTGTATTGAAGCGAATGGAGCATACTTTGATTGAATAAACAGCTTTTGAAGAAAGATATGCAGTTTTATACAATCACTTAAGAATCCGACATTTCATACGCACCAACCTAATAATAAGCCAACGCAGTAAAAGTATAATCCTAAAGTGGTAATTAAAAGACGACACACAAAGAAACAAAGCACTAAATCATCCGCTTATGCTTTAAACAAAGAAATTATTTTACTGGCGAATAACAAATAATCATCTGTTCACCTGAACCATCTAAAAACACCATAATAGGATTAAAACATTCTCATATAAGATTTGCTTTGTTTTCACAAAGATTTGTTTACCAGGTTTTTAAAACGTTTTTTTGTCTTTCTTCTTATGAATAGTGGAGTCATACAGAACAAAGTTTCATCTTAAGAATTTATTTTACCAATATATCTCATTGAAAACTTTAGTATTATTACTTTAGAGGTATATGAATGGATGACACATATAAACAATTATTAAAAGCAGTATTTTTCAAAATTAATTTTATTGATTGATTAATCCATTTTTTTTTCGTTACAAAAAGGTTTTATTTGATAAATTTAAATATTATTTATTTAAACTTATTATTATTTTTTATGTCCATTAATATTATTTATTTTAATTAATTAATTTTTAATTTTAATTAATTAATTTTTAATTTTAATTAATTTATTTTTTAAAAAATAATAACCACTTTTCTTTTTTGGATCAGAAAACAGAAAAATTAAATAACTGAAATTTGTGTATATAGAAACTAAATCATTTATTTTTAATTAATAATACCAGCAAGTGTTTTTAGTTTAGTAATAGTTTTATTACAAGTTTTATCAGCCATTATCATCAAAGTACGGATATACCTGCAAGTGTTTTGTGTACAAGAATTTAGCGTCTATAATCGCATGCATGCTATTATAGGAAAGGAATGATTGCAAAATGAGATCAAAGTCTATTTAGAAAACTTTGATATGCAACTATTACAATAATATAGAAAAAAAATTTAATAATTTTTACATGTTCCTAACGATAAGTTATTTTGCTTTTAAAAATTTTAATAAAAATAGACCATTTCACGTTTCATTGACATCAGAGCAAATTCATGAATAAAAAAAAACCCAAAATTAAGAAATTGCACCATGTACATCATTACCATTCGGATTTAAAGTCAACATTTTGCCTACATCATTCATATAATCACCCATATTTCCCAAAATTATCTCACAGAATACTCACTAAAATAACTTCATCATGAAAATCGCGTAAAATTGTGATTTTTTTAAAAATCACAGATAAAAAGGGGGGAAAATGATTCATTTTTAAGTGCAATAAATATCATGTAGCTATAAATATTTAAAATTAAATTTTGTATACTTACCTACACCGTTTCAAATTCTATCGTATTGAATAAAACTATTTAATTTAATTTGAAAAATTGTTATCAACATATAGCTCAACTGAACTAAATAAAATTATAAATTATTTGTGTACATCATTTTAACTTCTATTTAAAAAAATCACCTCCAAAAGATTTTTTTTCCTACTTTTCTACAAATTTTCCACTTTTTCGAATTAACCAAATGGGTTAATAATTTAAAGAAATAAAGTTTAATGATACACTTCTTTTATATTTTCAGAAAACTGAAGCTATTTCTTGCATTTTGTTTTTGCATATTATTAAAATCAAATAATATTGTTGGTAAATGCAAAATGATATTTAAATTTACTGTATTAGGAAACGCATTTAACAAAAAAATTACTGCTCGACTGATTCATATGATCACTAATTCATACAACTAACTGCCTGAGTGATTCATGTAATTTAAAATGTATCACCAAACCATCTTCATAATCTAACAGTTTCAAAGACTTGCTGGGAAGCTTTCAACATACATTGTATTAATCTTGCCACTCTTAGCAGATGCCATTATACTGTCACGGTAGATAATCCGATCGCATAATATGAGAGAGATTTGTAGGTATTTTATAGGATTAGTATCATTAGCAGAGTGAAACGGATACGCGTTTAGCAGTTCCGGTGATATCACCGGTGTTAAGGATATGCGCATCACTACTGGAGCAGAAAATGTGTCAGTAAAACAATCCTGGTACGGAAAGCCATGGTACAGATTGAAATGTGGAAAGACGATAGAATTGTTCCTGACTCTCTTTTTCGTTAACATTTGTGAGATTAGGAAAATCATATGCTTTAAAAATAATTTGATAGATTCGTTCTAAAACTAATTGAAAGATGATAGAATTGTTCCCGACTCTCATTTTCGTTAACATTTGTGAGATAAGGAAAATCATATGCTTTAAAAACAATTTTAAGATACATGGTAAGCACATGAAATGACCCTGATGAAATTACCACTATCTCTGCTTTTATAAAATTACTAGCTATTACCTGCGACTCAGTTCGCGTAGAAATTTTGATGTATATGTATGAAAAACTATCAAATAATGACAAATAAAAAAATTAAACTTAACCTAAAAACGATACAAATCATTCACTTTAAAAATAACTTTAAGATACATGGTAAGCATATGAAATGACTGATGAAACTACCATTATCTCTAATTTTATAAAATTACTAGCTATTTGATTATTCTGACAGAATGTATATCACAATATAGCTCAATTAATTCAAAATTCAGAAGATTTCAGTGTAAAGCAGTGGGTATGTTCCACATAATGGAGATAGTAGTACACTATAATAAAAATAATCGTATATAAACATTAAAAAATAAACATTATCGAAAACAATTAATACAAACTCAGTGGTTATTGATATAGTTCCAGATGGTGCATGCCTTTGGTACATTAAAAAAACCTACTTGTAGCTTGTTTGAACGTTTTTGGCATCTCAGTTACAGAATCCCTCTAGTACGTTCATCTGTTTATTTTGTAGAGAGTTGTTCATAATCCTTCAATCAATCAATAATAATTTTTAGCATTGCGCAACGAATTATACAACAATGAAGTAAAATATGATGCAAATTCAAAGCAAGTGAAATGAGTGCACATTATGTGTTCATAAACAAGTTGCTGTGTAATTTCATTATCAGAAAAACATTTATCCAGCCCTCCCTTTTAACTTTATTATTAGGCTGATTCATTATTTTCAGTGCCTTCAACAATCATCCAAAAGTTTATGAAGATCATAATCTGCCAAGGAATTTCGGACTTTGCAACACATATTTCGTAGAGTTTCCATTTTCGTGCAGGAAGCTCATACGAGGAGAAAATTAAGGCCCCAGATTAGAAAAAAAGAGCCTTTATAGAGCTTTGAAACAAAAATTATGGCATTTTTATGAGCCTCTAAAAGGATTTTGGTATTAAGGATGTTTTAAGGGACTTTTTTAAGGACCAGTGGGAATTCAGCTCAAATGGAAGGACATCCAGTTATCGGTTTTGATAAGCCTATCTTAGTTTCTGTGTTGATATTGAGTCTCCAATAAGGATTGATATTTGCTATTTATTTGTACCGAAATTTTTCACAAACATGATTCGTTATCAGGTAAGTACTAATGTGATTGCCATTTCAACAGTCTTCACAAAATATGATTTAGAGCTGGATTATTGATTTGAGATTTCACGCAAAAAAGGTGCGATTAAATTAAGTGTATATAATTCCAATAAACACCGTAAAAAATTTCAGATTTATGCGATTAATTTGAGTATTTAAGCATAATGTTATTTTTGGTATGAAACATTGAATTTGAAATCCAATGGTTTTTATATTTATTCTGCAATAAGAAAATCCTTTAATTTTAAAACAATTTTAATAAGCAAATGTTATTAAAAATTAATAATATGGAAAGTTCTTATTTTAAGAAAATAAATTTGGTGTTTTTAAACCTTCTAATGTACAGTTAAGAAATTTTGATACATTAAATTAATTAATAATAATGTTTTATTGTTTCTGATTACTTAAGTTTAACAATCGAACAAATGATATAATCTCGGTAGTTATATTTTATAGAATCTTAATGAATAATGTCAAAAATTTTATTAATTAAACTATCGTTTTATACTGTAGTAGTGATATTGCTTTGAATTGACAGGTTGTATATTGATTTTAATATGAGAAAGATAGCATAAGTAAGATTATCAACGAATTAAATTTTTAAATTATACAATAATGATGTAATGAAATGACACCCAAAATTTCCGAGTAAGAATTTAAAATTTAATAATAATTATAATAAAGATTCACGAAAAGAACATGAAATGTCATTGTTAGTAGAACTAATTTGATAACTTCAAAAAAATACCATTAACTAAAATTTCAAAGATTGTCTTTGTATTTTTGTGACTTTTTAAAATTGTGCAATAATTATCAAATAAATGAAAATTTCTGAACTAAATCAACCAAGTAAGATTATCAACGAATTTAATTTTTAAATTATACAATAATGATGTAATAAAATGACACCCAAAATTTCCGAGCAGAAATTCAAAAATTAATAAAAATTATAAAAAGATTCATGAAAAGAACCTGAAATATCGTTATTAGTAGAACTAATTTAATAACTTTAAAAAAATTGCCATTAACTGAAATTTCAAAAATTATCATTGTATTTTTATGATTTCCTACTAAATCAACTATAATTTTCGAGCAATAGTTTAAAATTTGAAGAAAATAACATGCAGCAGTGAATAGCTCTGGACCTTTAAATGTGTCAGTAAGGCAATCGAATCTGGTACCGAAAGCGATGCCAGATACTGAAGTGGGAAGACCTATCTTTCCCCTCCTTGACTGAAACACGTGTTTGAAGTTAGAAGGAGGAAAGTCTCCATCGAAAGTATTTTTTTTTAAAGAAGTGTAGGACATTGAATTGAGCACAGAGGTTATGTCATACTTTCGGTTACGGGAAGCTTTTGTTTGTTGGATATATATTTTTTTCTTTTCTTTTCCTTTCGCGTTTTTAGTATGTAAAAAAAAAAATTGTCACAGTTCTGTGCAGCTGAGTACATTCATGCATGTTAGGGGGGATGAAGATGGGATTCTGATGCTCTTTATCTTCCAAAGAATGGTCATATAATGAAGAAAAGAAAAACAACTAAACTCATTTTTTAGATGCCAAACGATTTAGAAAGAATTATTCTGCTATCAAAATCCTATAAAGCTCATTTTCACACAATAACATAGGATTAAAAAAGATACCTTTTTTCGTCTTCGTCGTTCTGTGCTGATAAATATATTCATGTTGAACCAAAAGAAATTAAAAGAAGCTTTTCATATCTTTATTTTGCAAAAGAATGCTTCGAACAAAATATGCTCATAAAAAAATTCTTAACATTTTTTAAATGTCCTCGGGCAATTTAAAGGAAAAACCATGTTATGAATCGAACATTTAAAACATTGTTGTACTAATTTCAACAAGTGCTGATAAATATATTTATGGTGAACCAAAAGAAATTAAAGAAGCTTTGCATATCTTTATTTTGCAAAAGAATGCTGCGAACAAAAAGAAAAACTTAATGTTGGGTTTTTTTTTAATTTCTTCGGGCAATTAAAGGAAAAACAATGTTATGGATTGAACTTTTAAAGTATTGTTGTACTAATTTCAAATAAATAAATAATAAATGCTAGAGGATTAAAAGAAGTTTTTATTGTCGTTCTGTACTGATAAATATATGTGTGGTGAAATAAAAAAATTAAGAAACTTTTTACATCTTTATCTTTTAATAAGTATGCTTTAAAAAAATATCAATTTTGTTTAAATGTTTTATGGCAATTTCAATGTTTTATGGCATCATGAACTGAACATTCAAAACATTACTGTGCTAAAGGGGAAAAATGAATAAATTTTCTAAAGGAGTAAAATAAATAAATTTTCTAAAGGAGTAAAATAAATAAATTTTCTAAAGTAGTTAAATAAATAAATTTTCTAAAGGAAAATAAATTTTTTAAAGGGGTAAAAAACATATTTAACATCGTTCTAAGTTGATAATTCTATTCATGTTGAGCTCTTCTTCACCCCAAAAAATGCGTAAGAGAACTTTGTACGTCACTTTTTCACACAAATGCATACAAAAGTTATTCATGTGTAAAATAAGATTAGTTGCATGCTAGTTCGAAAAAAATCACATACTACGTTACACTAAAACTTTACATGGATTGGACATGGAATGGATTTAAAATAAACATCGAAAAATATCAGAGAAAATTTTATAAATAAGAAAAGGAAAATAATAGGGAATAATAAATAGGAATAGTGAATTCAATGCATTAATAATCACAGAAATTGAATTTAAATGAAAGACAAAATATTCTTATTAAAATTCATCATATAATGCAGCAAAATCAAAGCTGATGATGTTCTTTTAAATCAATATTTTTTCAATCCGAAATTTTAAACGTTGTAACAACGTATCATATCAATCCGTAATAATCTAAAAAAATAATTTAAAAATGCACCAAAAATTTATATATTTTTATATTATACAATGGATTAAATTTATTTTTCTGAATACTTAATTTTTAATTTCACTTAATAATTAATTTTTGTGTCAAAAAAAATCGAGATACACGTAAATAAAATTATTTGTATATGTATTTAATACTGGTAATAGCAATAAACTTCGAAGGAAAACTTTAATATCTTCAAAATCTTACCAAGTAATGGTTCTATACACATACGTTTTCTTCCAAATAAATACTGCGTAGTCTATTCAATGAGCATTTAATAAATTGCAAAGCCATCTTTCCATTACAAAGCCCAATAGATAAAGAACTTAATCCGTGCTAGGTCACGGTCAGAAGACAACAAAAAATTGCTTTCCATCAACCGCATTTGCAACTCCATCAATTCGGGACCTTGGACTTGACACTCATTATATTTATTTTCATTATTGGCTTATAAAGGAAATTGTACAATAGTATAAAATAAGAAAATAATTTGGAGTATGGTATCTAAAAAATTAAGTGTCAAAACAAAAGTAATTTTAAGTAATTTAGTCATAATAATTACAGCCTTTTATAATTGAAAGGTAATTAATTTAACCTTTGTTTAATTCTTTAAGTAAATTCAAATATATGACAGTACTTGTAATGATTGACGATATCTTCATCCATAAAACAGTAATCAATACATTGAGTAAATCCAAAATTTTTAAAAATCTATAACAATAAAAATGAATCTTTGTGTGTATACCTTATGCGCAGCCTTACTGCTTATCCGATTGTGCTGAAACTTTGAATACTTATTACTTGCACTTTAAATGTGTGGACTGGACTTAAGAAATGGACCAAAACGTCGGACCAAAAACTCCGAATTATTTTATTGTTTTCCATTTACATATACAAATAATTTTAGTTTTATTTTCTCACCTTCCTTTTAATTATTTAGATTTAAAAACTAGACATTCATCATAATATCGACATCAAGCTTTTACGGCGAATGAATTACTCTCGTAATATACTTTGCACACCAGACAGTAAAAATAAAGTAAAATTAACTGAAATTTCTTTTGTTATTATCTTTAAGAATAATACTAGGAGCCTGTTTTATATAACATATTTTCTAGAAGAAAGTGTTTGGAAAAATAGAAAATATCAAACAGAATAGAACAGTACGAACAAATTTATAAACCTATAAAAAACAAGCTTTATAAAAAATATACACAGATAATTATTTTAACCCATTTACATCATATGAAAATATGAAAAAAAGGCCCATATCACGGAATTTTTTTTATTTCATATTTAGGTGTAAAATTGTAGAAAAGTAGATAAAAATCATTCTTAAGCATTATTTGTTAGTCATTTTGTTCAGTGTTCAATACTTGAAATGTGGGATGCATATAGGTATATCATAAGAATATAGTATATATCATATTATATGCATAGCATATAATATGATGCAGCGTATATATACGCTCCAGTGACAGTGACCAGGAAATTTGATCCTATATATACTTTAATGATGTAAATGGGTTAAATAGATTCAATTAGTATATCTTGAAATTTCAAAATATTAGTATTGCTACTACCAACCAATCAAACTTAAAAAAAAAACTGTGCGGTATAATTAACCACTTCACATACAATGACGTGTCTGAGACCCGCATCGAATGATTGAATTTTCAATTTTTAATCCGCAATTAAGTAAAAAGTATTAAATAATTTAAAATTAAAAAAAGTCACTTGAAACGTATTAATATTAAGTAAATTAAAATAATTGTAAATATTCCGATTAGGGAGCAATTAAATTCGTTATTTAATTAGGAAGTTAAGTAAATTCGTCTGTCAAGTGGTTAATAAGTAATTAACAAATCACAGAAACCTTTAAATAGCCCCAAAAGACCTATTCCGAGTTATTAAATCGGACTCGGTCACGGCCAAAAAGTAAAGCAAAAAAAAAAAAAAAAAATGTAAATCTGTTTTTCATCAATTTCAATGTCCTTGAACTTGACACCATTTATATCAATTTTCATTCCGGCTCGATTAGAAATTCATCAATGGTAGCAAGAAAAACGGTAAAGGAGAGGACGTTTTCTGAAAAACTAAAGGTCAACTTTAGGTCGGAATGTTCAATGACAGTTCGGAGAAAATTTAATGAACTCCAGAACTAGTTTGCGAACCAGACGTGCCGAGAGTGAGGGGGATGGTTCGAAGGATTGCAGAGGATGCAAGACATCGCGCCGTTTTAAATTTAAATTTAAATCTTCCCGGGATGGTAATTGATGATGTTCCATTCTTGAAAATATATTGATTATAGCCGATGCAATCTATTTTCACAAATACGAAATGTAATGGAAAAATTACGAAATGCAATGGAAAAATTGCAGCACATTTATGACAAAAAGATGAAGAAATGAAAGTAAACTACATAAACATGTTTTTTTAAAAAGTTTCTCCATTGTGCATTATTTGCAGTGCAATTAAAATATTTGGTTGTCAAACTGAAATACAAAATTATAGTTTCAAAATATCTCGATAAATCGGTATTTGAAATGAAAGGCAGATAAATGTTAAAAGATTAAAGAGAAAAGGTTACATATATTTTCTCTGGAAGATTTAGAAAATTTTTTTCTTGCTAATAGCTTCTTAGAAATTTGTTTTTATAAAATTCTATATAACTTTATTACCTTAAATCTTCTTTTGTGTAATGTTACTTCTCGTAGATACCGTTTGAAACCAGCGGGGAATGTTCACCTAAAAGCTTTCTCGTATACCATTTAACACGTTAGGCGTCACGCCGGTTCGTAGGGACCGGCGAGAGATTTTTCGTTTTTCTATCGTGGCGCGTCTAACGGTCCTTGCGTATTTGTAAGACTGAACATTTAAAATTTGTGATATCGAATTTTGTTAGGTCAATGCTTCAATTCAAGGATTAGAATAGAATACTTATAAACATTAAGCAGAAAGGCGCAAAAATTCGCCGTGGTGCTTAACGTGTTAATGAAGGTGTTATCATAGGGAACGCCTTGAATGGCATCGGCGTACAATAGTTATGAAATATTATTCAGCATTTTTACTGAAACTATTGTGTTACCCTTAACGAATTTTTCGGCGATTAACCTATGGCATACAATTAATGGAATCCGAAAACCGAATTTGATTTATTAAAGTCACTGCGATTTTGAGTTATCATGCTTAAGTCCTTATCAGGGTGCAGACTGGCAGACAGTCAATTCTAGTTGGATTTGGCTCAACATTGGATCTACATTATTGATATTAATTCGATATATCAAAATATTCAATGGATTTCCATTTGAATCAAAATAAGATATTCCCGAAATGGAAATTGTCATCTTATTGGATAGTAAATTTAAACTTCAACTTGAATAAGCT
Organism: Argiope trifasciata; assembly: GCA_026543055.1. Taxonomy (NCBI): domain Eukaryota; kingdom Metazoa; phylum Arthropoda; class Arachnida; order Araneae; family Araneidae; genus Argiope; species Argiope trifasciata. The sequence continues at coordinate 599,550 of JAPMOQ010000584.1, read as the reverse complement.
TTGCTCACATAACTGAATTCAACAAAATTCTAAAATCAACTTAAATTCATTTTATTTACATATTTGAATTCAATATTACTGATAAATAGAGTTCAAAATCAAAAGTAAACCCTTTTTTTAGCAAAATTTCAAGCAATAAATTAAAAAATAAAGTTAACATGAAACATAAAGTAGATTTTTCAGCAAATTATCAAATTCTGATGACTATATTTAGAACACAAATAAAAACAAATGCTTTCTTAAACATTGTCAATATTTTTCCACCAGTTATCTGATAAGATACTTTTTGGATTTATGATGATACAGAATCTTGCTTTTCAAACAATCGTTCAATCAACAAACAAAACCACCAGCAGAAAAAGTCAAACCAAAAAGCAACTATGTAAAAGCATTTCATTTAAAAGGAAGAAAAATATAACAAAGAAGGGAAACAAAAGTTAGCACTGCTGAAAGCAAAATTCTTCAACCGAAAAATTAAAAGACAAAAATAAGTGTGATGTATTAAGCAGATTTCAAACGGCAATCACTCACGTAATTATTTTGGTAAAACTAAAACAAAACACGCATTCTCTTTAGATAACAGCTGCCATTCAATACCATAAAAAGGACAATTTGTAGGAAAGCGCCTGATTTTTTTTTGTCCAGCTGATGTAACCAAAACGTTTAAAACTCAACACTGAAAACGTTTTCAAATAGAGGTGACACAAATTTAGTGATGCGAAATATGGGGGTGGAATACTAAATCGATTTTGGAGTCATTCTCAACAAAAAAATTCGCACGCGTCATTACTGATGAATCATCTTTAATTACTATTTATGACAGCTTAGCTAATACTCGATAAGGTGTAGTCACGACATAAATTCATATCCCACAAAGCCTTGAACTTGACGTTTTATTTCGATTGTTTAGATAAAACGAGTAAATTTCATCTGCATAAAGAGTAATTTTCTCTCATGGCTAAGACAGCTTTTAAAAAAAATTTTGACAGGCAATAATTTGAGCAGATTTAAAAATCAAAATATATTGCGCATTAGTAACAATTACTTTTCCTCTAGGAAGTTCAGTAAATATGCCGCCATAAAATTTATTATAATTGGAAAATGTCCTATTAATTGTATAATAACTAGATAAGCATAATGAGACTTAATTGAATTTGATGTACATTGTAAGAACATTCACGAAATTTTAAATTTAAATTAGAGAATTATTTCTACATCCCTTTAAAAATTATATGACATATAGAGAGATATATAAAAAATGCTTCTATATATACGAGAGAATATGCAAAATGATCAAATAATTTTCAGCTCTGGTTGAGCGTATTATCAAATATTTTTAGAAATTTGATGCCTAATGATGTAGTAAAAGATTATCAAATTACTTTACGTTACATTTACTTTCCCAAATTACTTTACGTTTACCAAATTTTCTATCGGTACTAAGACAAGTATCGACAGTAATATATTCCATTTGATAATGCAATATTTACACAAAAACCAATATTCAAATCAATATAAAATAAAGCATATTTTAACATTTAGTTTCACTCTAAGTAGAGATTTATAACATTTTACATGTATCTTTGAACCATATCTTGGTGGTACAATTTTTTTTAAAAAAATCGGATCTCTAAAATAGTTTAGTTAGTCAAATTAATGGGCAAGAATTCGTAATAAAAACATAGTGATTTTTTGTTGCAATAACAGAGCTATATCAAGTCTATGAAATTGTGTATGCTAAAGAAGTCCAATACTAATAATGGATTGTCAATAAGATCCAGTAAGAAGCAAGAATAAGCCGGTGTTCTGGCTAAGGAGTAGCGCGTCTTCCCAGTGATCTGGGCGTCCTGGTTCGGGCATAACTGTTCCTCCCTTGTGTTCTATCAATGAGATGTAAAAAAGAGTTGTAAAAGAGACCCCCTGTAAAAAAGAGTTGTGCAAGCGAATGTGTGTATATCATCTTCATTTGAGCTAAAAGTCAGACTTCTGTCTTCGGGTGCTCAGGGGTCTTTACCCTCAGAAGCCACTGCAACCTCTTTCCGTGTTGACACGACAACAACAAGAAGAAGAAGAATCAGTAATTGGATTAAGTGAAGTCTCACCCGTAAAATGGGGCCACGGTGGCCTGGTGGTAAAGCTCAGCTTCGGAACCGGAGGGTTTCAGGTTCGAGACTCGATTCCACCAAAGAACCGTCGTGTGAGGGGGTTTCTTGCACGTTAAATCTGGCAAGCCAAACGTCCTCCCGCTGATGTGGTGTGGAGAGCGTGATGCCAGTTCAGGTGTCGTCCTCGTCATCTGTCCGTGGTTCAAAATGACGACATCCGTCCCAAAATAGCCCTAGTGTTGCTTTACAACGGCACGTTAATATAACTAAACTAAACTCCTTGTAAAAGACTTGAGGAAGGATTCCAAGCACTTAGAATCCTCAGAATATTTCAAGGTGTCCACTGAGAAAACGAGTTAAGTGTAGCTCGATCTTGTCGATTAAAAGAATCAGAGCCCCCCCCCCCTTCTGGACGACTACTCTTATACAAGTGATGTACTGGTGAGAAAAGTCGAGTGGTTTTTATTGGTTTGAGTTTTTGTAAATCTAAGTAGTGCAGGAGTTTGGTTAATATCCCCATCTCGTTTCCATGGAACAAGAAGGTAAATTTTGTAATTTGTTAATATTGGTTCTGTCGTTTCAATAGGTTGCCGATCCTTGCTATAGCAGATTACTTAAGAAAATCGATTTGTTATGCCGCTCCCCACCTAAATCTGTGCAAAACTGGAGGCTTATTATAATAGGAGAAACAAATGGTGGTTTTAATACATACTAAAACAGCGTTGACAATATTTAATTTTTAAAGAATACAGACTAAAGTGACGCGACTTTAATCTGTCTTTTAAGGAAAGGAAGTGAAAGATGTATAATTAAAGCTTTAACAAGCAGCTTTTGTTTAAATTTTTGGTCTTTTTTCATATACAAAGTATAGAGAAAATATTATGTCAAAGCATTCAAACTCGAGACCTTCGTTTTAGAATTAAATGAACTAGAAAATCACATGTTTGGCATTATTTCTGTCTATCCGTCCATTTGTCTGTCTGATCGTGACAAAGTTAATTCAAAAACGATATAAGCTAAAAAGGCGAAATTTGATTTTTTTTACATCGAAATTTTAGATTTTTGTCAAATTTTGAGCCAAGTTTATTGAAAGGTAGAATATAAATGTTCGAATACAAGTTAACACAGTAACTACAAAACGAAGAAAGCTAGATAGATAAAATTCGGCACACTTATTTTACATCTATAGGGTAGACAGTAAACAAATTTTGAGCCAAATACAAAAAGGAGTTAACCATTAATCAATCAATTCAAAATATAAATGCAATAACTGAAAAAAATCCCCGACACACATATAACAAATTTTGATATGAGCTTTTGTTACTCCAATTACAGTTCTATGTCAAATTTTGTTTTCAATTATTTGGTAAAAAAGCATCTAAAGCACATATTTAATTTTCGAATATTATTTATCTCCTGCCAGAGACTAATTATCAAAAAAGTTCTTTAAAGATAACACGAGAAACTCGGTAAAAATGCTAAATTCAAATTAAGGGTTAATATATCATAACAAAGGTTAATATTTCCACATTTTTTTAAAAAATTTACTAAGAGTATAGCATCATTATTAGAAAATATGCGAGAAACTTTTTGGAAGCTGATTCCCACAAATAATTGATTAATAGAGACGTGTTCGCTTAAAATTGTTACTTCGAGAAAAGACAGATGAACAAACATAACTATTTCCTTGACTATCTTCACCATCATAAATTATTTTAATACGAAAAAATGAAAAGAAACAGGAAACGGCATGTTGATATACATTTTTCTGCTTTTTCTTGAGTCAAACCAGTTTGAGAATGAAAAAAGCAAAGCAAAAATGGACCGAAGTGAGTTTAATGCCCGAGTTGTCAGGGCCGATTTCTTGCAGACGACGATGAGACAAATGTAGGTTAGTGAAGAAGAGCACTTTCACTTATGGAAAACCAATAATAAAATGCTAAATATAGAAAAGACAGCCAAAAGAGCTGTCAGAAAAAGAAATCAATAATTTTTTTGCTGAAAAATGGAGGAAAATAAAGAAAGCAAATGTCTGCTTTCGCAACTGGAAAGTACTTCAGTGTAATGATGGTAAACAGAATTAGTTGACCTTATTGCACTATTAGAGCTAAAAAAAGAACTTGTCTGCCTTATGGAGTAAATATAACTATTTTATTGCTTAGAGAAAAAGATTTTGATACCGTTGACTGGTGAAGGCAGTTGCAAAAATTCAGCGAAATTGAAGAATAAAACTTCAATGCTAAGAATAAGAACTAAATTATCCGTTCTTTACTTTCACTTATATGAAGTGAAAAGGAAGAATTATAAGCGTTAAAAAATTCTCGAGATTTAGATAAATATCCCGGATTCTTTTGTGTTCAAAAAACACATGTTTGGAATTATGTCTATCTGTCTAATAGTCTATAAAGAAGTAATAGTAGATATAAGCATTCTTGTTGTTTAAAGGAGAGTTTTTGATACAGTTGACTGGAAATTTCAGTCGCAAAAATTCAGTGAAATCAAAGAATAAAAGAAGAAAAAAAAAAAAAAAACCTAGATTATCCGTTCTTTATTTTCACTTCATATAAGTGAAAACGTTAAAAAATTCTCGAGATTCATATAAATATCCCAAATTTCTCTGAGTTCAAAAAATACATTTTTGGAATTATATTTATCTGTCTAATAGTCTATGTAGAAAATAATTAAAAAAAAGTATTTTGTACGACGGGTGGAATTTGGTATGTGAATTTTACATCAAATTTGTAGATTTCTATCAAATTTAAAATTAAATCTATTCAGAGGGAATCTGTCTCCCAGATACTCAAATATAAGTTGACATAATAACTACAAAACGAAGAGAACGAGATGATATACAAAATAAACATCTAGAATCTGCACACGTATAAATTTTTAGGCTAAATCCAATGCAAGAAAGTGTGAAAGCTTAAAGATGCAATAAAATCTCGATTCTAATTTTTTTTATATTATGATTACACTACGTTCTTTTGAGCGAAAGTAACAAAGAATGAATTTAGTATTCAAATGTTTCATCTTTGGTCTTCTTCATCCAGAAACCAAACGAAGTTCAACTTAAATTATTTTTGTACTTGTTCTTCCGTCTTTTAAATGGCATTTTAAAATGCAATTGTAACGAACTTCTTAAAAACTGTTTGGAAATTCAAAAATAATTAATGATTCTATCTGTATTACCAGTATTTCATGGTATCTAAAGTCACTTATTAGCTTTATAAGATATAACATATACAGTGTAACGTAATAAAATACAATAATTGAATTGACCTAGTTATGTGTCATTACCATTCATCCCTCACATTCTTGATCAATAACGCCCCCACAGCACAACAGCACTTTTAGGGAAATTCTAAAATAGATCAGTTAGAAAAGTTGTTAATTAGAAAACACTTTACCAATAAAATTCATTCAAAGTGTCATGAAAAATTGAGAAATGACCACAATCGTAACAAATTTAAAAGCACCTTGGAATAAGAAAAGACAGCGAAAATAATTGTGTGGCCTCATTACGTTAAGAGCTCTGAAACACTCAATTTAATTGACGATGATTGGAAACGCTTGAATTTTTCTAAAAACGAAACTAAATGGTCCCAAACGAGTACAAACCTCTTGAGAAACCAATTAAAAGAATTGAAAAGTTTAGGATAAAGGGTTACGAACATTTTAATGGAAATAATTTCTCCATTAATGTTCTGCTTTCCAATGTATAGAAATAAAAGGAATTTTTCTAATGAAGAAAGTTTTGAAAAGTGCTGAAGTATCATTGTATTTAAATGGCAGACGATTTTATAATTGAATATTGGCTGCTTTTGAATTTTATCGGTTTTTCTTTAATGAAGAAAGTAAAACAAGCCTTAATTGTGATCTTTTTCATATTAATCAAGAGAATAACATTTTTTTTTAATGCGGAAAAGTTTTGAAAAATGCTAAAAGAATAATTACACGAGAGGAAATTTAAATATGAAAGACCCTTTATTTTTAAAATTAACTGGTTGCTTTTCTATGGATGCAATAATTAAAAGTGTAATCAAATTTATACTAACAAAAGAATTTTCGAAATGCATGGAATATTAAGGATTCGAAGCGAGAAACTTTATAGTTTAGTTTATGTCACATCTAAATCACACGACAAAACTAAAGTGGCCTGATATTAAATATCTAACTGTTCATTTTTTCCCTTAATGCTTAAAAAATGTATAGTATAAACTTTATATATATATATATAAATTTTCGAATTTATATTTTCTTTATTATCAAATTTTCTTTTATTCGAATCTACTCATTCGAATGATTAATTTTTCATGGTTTTAAAATTTTTACATTAATAAAAATGAAGCTTAAGAATTTGGAGCATTCGTCTTGCACTAACATATTGGTACGAACCTCAGAAATCGGGCAATGTATTTGCTTGTAAACTAGCATATTGATAACTAGCATTCCATTTTATCTAGGATAAACTAGCATTCCATTTTATCTAGCATATCTAGCCAGATTTCAGTAATTACTAGTACAATAAGTCGAACAAGATTAAAATAAATGTTTATTCTATTTTATCATAATCAAAGTGAATCTAGCGTAATAAAAAGCTGATTCAGCTCCAAAATTGCCTTTTCAAAAGATTTCAAGGGCTAATTGACTGATATTTGTGTTTTATTTAAATGGAAATCGGAAAATCACTGAAGCAAGCAATTTATTGCTGAATTATGCTTCGGTCACAAAGATCATGATTAATGACATAACTCTCTTGCTTCAGAAATTTTCGATGAATCTGAATGATCTAAGTAACATTATAATTCCATACCATTCAATCTTTTAATATATGTATTTTATATGAATAGATGGCTATGCTACTTTAGTTTCACTTAATCCCTTCGATGAATGGCTGTAGCAAAACTGAAATCCCCCTCCCACAAGCCAGAACTGGCTAGCTCTACGTTTATGCTTGGTTTCGGCAAAGATAGACGGATTTGAATGTCATGAACTGCTTTAGAATGACTTGATAAAGTAATTGGTACTTATGATCTTAGTTCTGTTTGAACATTCAAACTACGTACTAGAATACCTGATAAACCACGTACTTGATAAAATAAACATATACGCAAATGTGACATGCCAGTAAGATTGAAAATGAATAGGACGGATGCATGCAAACAAATTGTTAGAGGAAAATTCAAATACACTGGTTGAGAGACTTGAGTCTTCATATTATGGCAAACATTCTTCTCTAGTTGTGTAACAATGTCAATGTTCAGTGTTTTAGCGTATGAGATTTAGTTTAAAGAAACCTGGGGTAGGTATAAATATATGATGAATCTCTTAAAACTACTATTAACTTAGATATTTCTTTAATGGTGATAAATGCTTTTATTGCCGAAATGTTATAATATTGTTAAGCTAAATTCTACTAATGCAGATATCTTGCACTGCAAAAAGGACAACTGCTTTTAATATCAAACTAAGCACACAGATAAACGGAAAAAAATGACAGAAGCCCATATGAAATATAGCTCAAAATATCAAACCATTTTGTAGAATAAAGAAAACAAGAATTTACCTAAACTTCAGAAATACAAACTCACTTAATAATACGTACTCTTAAATTTTTTTAATAGTTGTTGAGGAGAAAAAAGTGATCCAGTGTGAACAAAAGTGATGCAAAAGTTCCTCAACCGTTTCTTGGAATTTTCAAATTAGTAAATTTCAAAACCAAATCTAATGATTAAATAAAACCCCTCAAATAACGAACTAACTTTTCACTTTTAATGTGAATGAGAAATCAAAAATAGTTATCGACATGTATAAGAACTTCACGGAACACGAATCATAGCATTGAGCTAACAAACAAATCTGAAGGATTGAAACTTTCATACTATATTTATTTTTTTAATGAATTTTTGCTTTTAAAAAAACTGTTTGCCATGTATACCGCTTTTTAGGCCTTTCTTAAGTATTTTCTATACAAAATAAATTTCTTCTCCATTCACCCAAAACTTAAAAAGAGCATACGGCTCTGGATACGGAATATAAGTAGTGATAAACAACTGCAAACAGAAACGAAGAGCCTGAATATTTAACACGTTCACTGCCACTACTCTTGCCTGATATCAGAACCATCTATCAAATTAGATGATCCCCTATTTGGTATCTTTTAACTGTAGTAGAGAAGATGTCATCTAATAACATAGATGGTTTGGTCCTAGAAAGGAACGCAATC